>BQNB010070826.1:5023-32988 GCA_026074375.1 Tanacetum coccineum
ACATTCGGTGTGAAAAAGACAGGAATGGCTCAACAGGTTTTTCTAGGGGAATCTTACTCTTATAGTGAGAGTAAGCAAAGGGTTATACAGGGCTTAATTAACTAGTGTAGTTAGTTAATTACACAACATATAGGCTTTTTGATGTTTTCCTAGAAATTTACCAGTTAAACATGTTACTCCATCTAAGTCTATAGTACTCATCATTGTGGTCTCGAGTGATATACCAAGCCAAGTTCTAAAGTCCACTACATCACTGGCACACTCATAATTTTGTAGAATTTTTAGTAAACTTTTGGAAACGGAATATGCTTAATTCTCACAATTTATCATTAAGGGTTATAGTGCGCGAGGTCATGTAACTAGTAATTTTTACAAAAGTTATGCTAATTTTTTTAAATTTGGCATAATTTAAGCATATTATTTGTAATATAAAGGACAAGTAGGCGTTCTAATTCTCCATCCTTCCACTTAAATTTTACAATGTCCTCGTTATATAGATAAAACATTTAAAGAAAAATGGGAAATAGAATTAGAACGAGGAACTCCCCTGATATGTTGCTCGGGATGATTCTCCAATTTGAGTTCTTGAGCAAAAGTGTGTTGACAAGGCTTCAGAATGCTCGTACGAGTTCAACACACGTCTTTTTCATAGTATACCATATCGTCAATTTTCCTTATAGCAATGTCCTGCATAAAAGTTTAGAAGACAAAAGTGTGATTCCTATATCGGCTATACAATGGTTACAATGCAGGAAAACAATTAAACACACAACTATACAGGGATCAATACGCCGTATCCCAAACCTTAGGATACGCCGTATGGTTCCTGTAAAAACAATTAAAAATTTTAAAGTACTGAAATTAAATTACAGACTGATAAAGTCTAGACATATCCATACGCTGTATCCAGAGGGGTTCGATACGCCGTATGGAGTGTCTAGGAAGTCAGACTCGTGCAAACAATTAAAAAATGTTCGGGTTGTCTCCCGAGAAGCACTTTTGTTTCAGCTCTCCGGAAGCACTTTTGTTTCAGCTTAGTCGTTAAGTTCGACTTTTTCCTTTCCAGCTTTCACACTTTTCTTTACCAGTATTATGTCAATACATGTTCCATGCAAAGGTTTTTGAAATCTTGAGCTTGTAATCAATGAGCTATGTCGTTGAACTTACTGCCACACTTGATTCTATCACACAAATAAACCAATATCACAACGCCAAAATGAACTGCCTCCAAGTCATCCTCCTCCTAGCTCCACCGAGCTGAAAACATAGTGTATCAGCAACATCAAGCCCCATCTCAGTATCGCTCATCCTACAAGTGCTAAAGAACTCCAGCATGAACTTTCTAACCAACGGTGCCCTCACCTCAAACAACCTCCTCTACGCATAACTAGTAAACAATGCCTGCCCATCATCCCCAGCATACACCATACTCAACCTATCCCCCAGAGTCTGCCTTATACCATCTCCAGCAAAATCTAACACATGTACCCGGTTAACCGCCCTACCTCATATCGTCTCGAGCCTTTGCTCGTAAATGTGTACAATATCCTCGTCATAAACGCACAAACCTCAGTTATAGATCACGGGTGGTCACAGTAACGGTGTTGGTAAAGGTGCCATATCTTATGATTAGGATCTGAGAGATATAACAAACAATGGATTGAGATTAAGATTAAGGGCGTGGTAATTTTTGTTTAAAATAAGAGTGAAAAGTGTATGTGAAAAGGAATACGGCGTATTAGCTGGGTTTTTATACACACGCTGAATACGCCGTATTAGGAATTGTCCAATACGCCGTATTGGACATTATTTGTTGACTTAGTCAAAGTGGGTAAAGAATGGTTGATACGGCGTATAGGTGGTGCCCTGATACGCCGTATTCATTTGTGGGGGCCAATTTTTTGAAGATTTTAATAAAGTAAAGAAAAACGTACATTGGCCTCCGCAATATTCTTGTGTGAGCATCATCCTTGTAATACCGTTTAGGGTCGAACGGGATGCCAAATGGCACATATAAATTTTTGATGAGATTTAATGGCATCCAGTTGTTAAAATAATTCTAACTCACGATATCAGCATCCAATGTTATGATAAAAAAATTCTCGTTGAAAACTTTATTGGTTTTATCGTGATTTGTTCTCGGATGTTCTTTTAATCTTTTAGAATCAATGTTTAATATGTTACTTCCAAAAAGTTGTGTTATATCGATATTGTCATCATTATCCTTGATCGTTTTTGGATTATTGGAAAAAAATATGTTTAGAGAAAATAAGTCATTAAGGCATAAAATGTTTTGTTTCTTTTCATCATATTCGGGCAATGACGTTTCAAATTTATCGATGTGTTGAGAACTTACAGAGGGTACATTTAGTTGGTCAGATTTAGACTTTAGATCATTATAAATGATGGCTGAGAATTCATTCTCAAAGTCTTTAAAGAAGTCTAAATCGTCAAAGTAACCAATCGAAGGTTCTGGTGACGGAGATGACGGTATGTTGACTTTATCATTTTCATAAAAGGCAAAACCTAACCCCAAAGGTTTGTAAGTCGACCGAATCCCTAGGGGAGGGACTGAGTTTGACAAATTGTCAAACTCATGTACTTAGGGACAACTAAAAGGGCATCCTAGTTGTTCTATAATACTCCTTGGTACCCTATAAATACCAATGTTTTAAAACCCGGTTTTTTATCGACCCGGTTTAGTAGCCGGTTCAACCGGTTGAACTGCCAGGTCAAACCGGTTCTATACATATGTATATTTTTTCCTATTTTTAGTTGTAGTGTTGTATGATCACATAATTTATCTAACATTATTCTTACGTTTAGTTGAA
Organism: Tanacetum coccineum; assembly: GCA_026074375.1. Lineage (NCBI taxonomy): Eukaryota > Viridiplantae > Streptophyta > Magnoliopsida > Asterales > Asteraceae > Tanacetum > Tanacetum coccineum. The sequence goes on from BQNB010070826.1 coordinate 7,855, forward strand.
CCGATAAAAGAGTTTAAATATAATAAGAGTATATTAATTATTGGAGTTGTAAGTTAATTTTAACTCTAATTTACTTTTCTATAATATTTTAACTAACATTAATCTTCACCACTCCAACTTCTCAATCAGACTTAATAAGGTTTAAGGAAGAAAAAAAGTTTTTGTTTGATTTTTAAAAAAAAGTCATGACCCATCCGGGTTTATCAAACTGGGTCAACCCGGGTCAATGAAAAGCCAACGGTTCAATCCGGTTCTCAAACAAGTAAAAACCCGGCCACATCTGACCCGATGTCCCAACCGGTTCCCGGTTGAACCTGTCGGGTCAACCCGGGTTTTAAAACATTGATAAATACCAAGCTACCATAGAAACAATTCATACTCCTCCTAACCCTTACTTAGGGTCGAAATTCTCCCCCTGCTCTCCATCCATAACCAGCCGACATTCTATCGACTTACCCATTTGCAACCCTAGTTCTACCTATGTGGCACTGATGGATACCTGACGCAACCTAAAGATATGAATCGTCCCATAAACACTAATGTGTTGATTGAACAGAAGGCATCAAGATCAAGAAGGTAATTTTGTGCGCGCTACTAACTACAATGAAGAATTAGAGCTTACGTTTTGCAAGAACAAGTAAGTAATTCTTTAAACACCCATTATATGTGTTAGGTTTAGGTTATATATCTGATTAGGAGATCTTGATATTAGGGTTTGGTCTGCATGGCCTTTATGTGTTTATCTTCCATTGTGCATGTTTTATAGGCCATGCGGGTGACCACCAAAACCCTACAAAGTTGAATCAAGTATTCGAAGGGTGTTACGACTAGCATCACTATAATGTGTAGTGTGGATCAACAGTGTAGAATAATCTATCTTAATTATTTAGTTTCTTGATCATACCGAGCATAAAAGGTTGTATCTCTTTTATTTCTTGTGTGATTAATTGCATAACATCATATGATCTGTGTGAGTGTTTTATGCTTCCGCTATACTTTGGTTTAATATATTTGATTGTCAATATGTTAATTATATATTAAAAAGTTTAATTAAAAAATAAAAACACTAATAGTGGTATCACGAGCCTATATGATTAATTATGCGAATTATCATGCGTTTATGTAAACAGTTGTAAGTTTATGCGTTTTTAATTAAAATATTCACTTAAGGTTTATAGATTTATAATAAAAACTTAAGATTTGATAATCTTTAAAAAATTATAAGAGTTTTACATACATATATACGTTATATGCTAAAAACTTAGGGTTTTAGGCGATCAAGATAATCTTTGTTACACCACGTTTTCCTTCATAAAGGAGATCAAGATAATAGATTAGGGGACTATTGCCATAAATGTGCTAAAATGTACCTCTAATCATTGAAGATCGAGTGACTTTAGTTTGTGAATTTGAGAATATAAGGGTGGACAATGTAATTGAAATGTAGGGAATAAGTGAAAAAAAGGTTTATTGAGAATGTGAAGTGAGCAGGTGGGTGATATTGGAGGGAAAACGAAAAATACTAAAATACCCTAACGTGCAATGCATGTGAAGGACTCTTACAGTGAAAATTAACGCGTGTTAACGAAAAGGACGAGGAGTGTTACAAAATGTGAACAACAATGGCAAATTTTGTAAATATTTATTGAGAATGGCATGGAGTGCGAAAATTAAAAACCACATAGACGAAATATGCAATTTACCCTAGAATTTATTTGTGCATGTTTAAAAATCAAAATTAATTTAATTGAGATTTCAAATAACGTAAAATTTATTCTTGAATAGCTACGCTCCCGCAACAGAACACAGATAAAAAGTCATCGTTAACAAAATAAACATACCATAATTTCCCTATTATTCTACGTCGCTACCTCAACAAATTTTCAGCCAACGTTTATCACTATTTAAGACTAAACTATCTCTAAAACTACTCACACCCATAAAAAACAGAGTTTTGTCTGGTGAAGAAAGTGACGAAACCACCTCAACGTTTGTACTTTCACGCGTGACCAAGCATAATTTTAAAATCAAGAAGGAACCATACAACCCCGAGGCCATAATGTCAAGTATACTAAGTAATCATAATAGGAAAATGATTAAGAGACTTCAACATGTGACTAATTTTATGCCTAAATGTATATGACAATGATTTATTGATTTGTTAAGAAGTGAGTTCTTTTGGCGTTACTAACAGAATATTACAACGTAAGTTTAGGCACACAATTTGACATATCAATTGGTCATGTCAATCAATGTTGATTATATTATTCACGTTACCATTGTGTTTAAGGAAACTGATACTCATGTGTAACATAAGATCAAAAAATGTGTCAAAACGAGGATTGATGCGGCTGCGCGTTATGGCGGAGACCACTTTGTTTACTTTAAATCCAAATAGTACAATTTAACAAAAAAAGTTTGTAATGGTGTAAATAAATAAATTACAATATAAATAAGCATGTACTATTAAACAAAGTTTAAAAGGCCATGATACTCAAAACTCCTAAGAAGCATTAAGAGTCTTCGATATAATATTAAAATTATACATAGTTAAGCATAAGGTTTTATCGATAACTCCAAAGCTTCTTAAATGGTTTCAGATTCTTAACCTCCTAAGACCGGTCCAATCACTTATGTTAAATTTTACAAACAATATATTTGAAATTTAGGATTTTTTGAGGCAATCGGCTTTTTCTACATAACCATTGACGTCTTAATTTGAAAATTGTGAACCTTGCGTTCTATATCACCGTCCAAAAAATAGCCAGAACTTAAAAGTGATAAGCAATTGTTGTTCAGTTTTAACCACAAAAGAAAACAGAATTTTGCAATAAATAAACATGCTAATTTCATTATAATTATAATTAAACAAAATAATTTCACAAATGTAATATCATAAACAATACCTGTTTGAGGTAACATCCTTTAGGCAAAAACTGAATTGCCTTTACAGGTCAAGCCACTGTCGTAAGTTTCATGAACTTGATCAAGCAGAAAGAAAACATATTTCTGCAGTAAAAGAATTAGCTAATCATTCATCATAATCATAAGTACATAAAACAGTCAATTTTGCAATTATCATATCATAAATTATACCTGTCTAAGGTAACATCCTCTTGGAAAAGACTGAATTATCTTTACCGACCAATTCACTATAATACGTTTCACGCACCTGATCATGCACTTTTCGTCCTACAACTTTTTTGTCAATTATAAAATGACCCGTAAAGACTGTACATTAAAATAAAGAAATCAAAATAACCAAACAATGCATGCAAATTACATAGCATACAATTCTTGTTTTCTTCAAACCGGTTGTAGTATCATTCATGTATCATAATGGCTAGAAAACACAGTTGCAATTGATGTTGTCTAATATTTGCCATGCCAAAATGACGCGAAAAAAATGTGAATAATTTGTAAGCCAAAACCATCTTGCCGAACCAAGTACAACATAAAATTATCACCCCTTTTATAAACTCAAAAAACTACAATTCTTAACACTAATTTCTAGGGAAAATCATAATTATTCTAAACAATAGGAAGTTGAAAATATCAAATACTTTTCTTACGGCACACCCGCGCACCCGATCAATAACTGCAACCAAATATTCTGTTACTTTTTCAGATATCGCATTAACTACAAAGAAGGGTTAGACATGTATGAGTGTTCTGTAACAAAAAAAATGCTCGTCATGGTTGCATTAATAAAAATACCCCACCAAGATACAGGTATTCTAAAATTTTGAACGGTTCCATTAAACAACGAATATATTGCATATTTATCATCATTGCCTATCTAATTAAGAATACGTAAACAGTTGAACCATGTCAGTATATACAAGAAATCGCATCAACGCGGGAGCATTGCATAGGACTATACACATGAATAATAAAATGGTACATGCCTACAACACTTTCTAAAAATAAAATAATTCAGTATATCTTTAATTGCTAACCAAAATTGACTCACACGAAAATAGTGTGTAAAAGGAAACAATCGCAACAAAAAGGAAGCTCAAATATGTGAAAATGTATGAGAACAAAGAGATGTATGGCTACATAAAAATAAAGGCAAGGCCAAAATTCAACTATTTTCAAACCTTCAACGATTTTGTACATATGACACATACGGTGCAGATTTATCATTGTCGTTCACGCACTTAAAAAGATATGCATACGCAATTTGTCTACAATCTTGGTACACATAGAGTAAAAGCAGGACGTAATTCCGTTTTACACAACATCAAGCTAAAAAGTTTTAGGCGCCCTTTAAGCCATAAATAGTATAGCTCTCAACTCTCCTAAACACCGACGTAAACCAAATGACACCTTTTTAGGGTGAAATAGCGGCAAACAACTTAACTTTCAAACTAAAAGATAACGATGCCATTTCTATCACAAAAAAATTAAGAAAGACGCACACACTAACTAACATTTATCGTCAATGAAAACATACATAAAGCAAAAAAATAAGGCTTAGATCTGTAAGAACACATCAAAACAAAAAGGAAAGATCCGACATGGCTGTAGTAAAATAAACGCCCGCCAAGATACAATTATTCTCAAACTTTAAACGATTGTCGTTAGATATTTAATCAAATACAGACTTTTCCTCATCGCCTACACATTCAACAATGTTTAAATATGATACAAATTTACATCTTTAATATTCAAAACATCAACGTAACACTCTATTACCCTTTTAGGTGAAACATGAATTATTAATACAAAAGTAAAGAGTTGGATCTGCCCTAATGCATCAGAAGAATTACATAACGCCCGCCATGGCGGCATAAATATGTATGCCTCGTCAAGATATGGTTATTCTTAAAATTCGTACATTTTTTCTCACACAGTGACATATCACCTCCTACCAAATCAACAACATTCATTTTTAAAAAAATATTCGCAAATGTCATATTAGAAACAATCATCAGCAATTCTGTTAACAATTTATAGAACACAAATTTAAATGACATCATATAAGGTGAAACATGACTTACTAATAAATTTGCAAAATCAAATGCACATAAAAGATAATAACATCTATATTGTTAGCCTTATTATTTTGTAAAGCTGGCGTCTTACACGTGAATTGGACTAGTTATAGACAATGCGTTATACGCAGGGACTACTATTGTAAACATGGAATATTTAGGAATTGTAAGGCCTATAAATACCCCTATGACTCTCCATGGGGGTGTGGATGAACATTTGGTTTTCATTTTAATCTAATAAACACCTAGTTTCTCCAACCTCTCTCTACTTTCTCTTACTAAATATTATAGCTTATATCGTATGGTTTGATCAATCCCGACCCCCTGGAGGTCGTTTTGATACACGTAACAAGTGGTATCAGAGCTCCTCGGGGGTGTGCTTATTGGGTTTATGTTGTTTCGTGGTCTTATAGCTTATTAGAGCTTATTTCATGGGCTTATTTGGTCAAAAAGGGCCACAGTTTGATTTGTGTTGTGTGTTTTTGATAAAAAAAAGCCTCATTCTTTCATCATGTTACATCTTCATTATTGCATATCTAAAGGATTTTGTAGTTATTGGTTATTTATTGAGCTTATTTTGAGTTTATTTATGATTTAAAAAGGCTCGGCTTATTTGCTTATTGCTTATTTCTTATAAAGCTTCATACTTTTCTGTCTCAAATTGTTTATAGCTTAAAGGTAACTAAGTTTCATGGCTTATTTGTGCCCTAAACAACTTATACGAGCTTATTTTAAGCTTATTTAGTCGCAGTTTAGTTTCCTAGTTCTTAGGTGTGTGCTCATGTTAAAACCAAAAATCTCTTTACTTTTAGCTTCTAAATCTCTTGTAGCTTATTGGGTTTTCATTTTCGTGGCTTATTTATGAATATACAAGCTTATTCGAGTGATTTTTATGCTTATTTTTATGAATCTCGCGGTTTAAGCTAATAGGAAAAGTCACAAGGACAAGAAAAGGACACATGTACAAAAAGTACACATGGTTTAACTTTGTAGCTCGTAGTTTAACAGTGATCTATGCGGTTTAAGCACAAAGTGGTCGTGGTTTACCATGTCCATCTCGCGGTTTAAATCAGGTTAGGCGGTTAAATCCCGGGTTTAAACACGCAAAATAAGCTTAATGGACGTACAAGCGGTTTAAGCAGGATCAGGTGGTTTATATGACAATTGGAAATTTTTAGATTTTTATTTTTGCGAATTTACGTACTATTTTTACTTATTACGTTTGTGTTATTTAATTCACGTGCAACCGGAAAATTATCTGCGTATAACTGAAATACGTCACTGGACGCGTTCCGGCTTTTGAATAAATGTATTCTTTTTACGACTAACATGTTTTATCTTAACGAACATAATTTTTTTTTATTTTTAGATGTTGTACGTTTTTAATTTTTACGAGTTATGTAAATATTACTAGGACATTTTTACTTGTGCATTGCATGAATGTGTTTACCCACCAAAATAAATATCTAGATCTTTCTTTAAGTGATAAACAAAATTTAAATTTTGAAAATGTTTTTGGTCCCCCCCCCCTTGTTTCCCTTGCTCGTCTGCCACCCTACACCACCATACCATCACCATTATTTTTTTTTGCTATGTTGTCCCATAATTGTACTAGTCCTTTTACCCCTTAATTCTCTAGCCATTTTGTCCCCTGACAAACTTGAACCCCACCACATTGGATTCCATGTGGGAAGAGTCTAGATAAATGTCTATATAAATTCATTCATTTCATTCTTCACACACTAATACACACACTAAAAAATTTCTCTCTTCTTCTTCCTTTCTTTCTTGGTCGGCCGAAAACACAAACACACACACACTTGGTGTTTGTTTTTCTTGATCTCAAATATTGGTTATTGTGTTACTAGTGGTTCGTTGGTGGTATTTTCGGGTTATTCTAGATCATTTTCGGGTTAAGATTCATCATTTTTCTACACTTTTGTAAGCTATTTTCATCCTTCTTTTATTTCCTACATATTTCATGTATATAATCTAAGCATACATCTCTTGTTCTTTCAAAACATCATCGCCCATGTTTGTGTAAAAGATTTTTACATAGAAACTAGAAAAATAAAAAGGGTTGTATAACTTATTTGTGTTTTTGAGTTTATTCTTAATATTATTGTACTTTTAGGTTAAAAATGTGATTATAAGTGTTAAAAGTGGTTCTTGATGATATTGTAACAATCGGTGGAAGGGATAGGTAGTCTTGAAGTTGTTTGTCTGTTGGTAACAATCGGTGGAAGGGATTTAGGCTAGTAATGAAGTTGTGTTATTTGCAGCTAAAAATATAGTGTAGTTTTGATAGAAAATACTTGCTGTCTAGATTTTAAATGAAATAAAACGGATGGTTAAAACTACTTTAAAAAGTCGAGAATATAAAAATATAATAGTATGCTAAAATACGAACGCACGGGGTATAAAGATTGCTAAAAACGGACTTAAAACGAGTGAGTTATGACCAAATGAAGTTCGGGCGAAAACTAGTCATTTTTCCAGCTCCAAACTGTTTTCGACACAATCTGTCCAGTTTACGTTTTCATGTTTTTGGTCCATTTCAAGTCCGAGTCGGGTAAAACTTATAAAAGAAAACATGTAGAACGTGATTTTTCCTTGAAACGTAGTTTTTGACCATCCCGTGAATCTTTATAACGAAGGAGTTACGCCCTTGTAAAAACTGACTAAAATCTGAAAATTTATAAATTTTCTGCATAAACTCGACTAATAAAAGTGAGCTGTTTTAAGCTAAAAATGAGGTTTTTTGGCATTTTCGAGTCTGAACGAACTATAAAATCCTGAACAAATATTATAGTATCACTTATATATTTTCTATGTGCGTCGGAATACTTAGCGTGTTTTAGGCGATATATTTTCTATGAACTCACCAACATTATTGTTGACTTTTAAACATGTTTATCCTAGGTACCTAATCTAGTAAGGATTTATTGAAGTGCATTCGGAATCAGCATGCATCATGGCTTTACATCATGAAAACTTTTATTTATTTACTCGTTGATGTTATGAGCACCATTGAATACCGTTTTAACTCTGATTATTTACATCTATGTAAACTTATTTCTTTTAACAAATTCAATTATGTATATTTTCAAAACGTCCATTTAGTGGTCGTTCTCTTGTACTTTGTGTTTGAGATATTTATGAAGTCACGCCCCATGTTTCCTATTCCGTTGCGCCATATTTTGGGGGTGTGACAGTTTATCATTTGTATTCTCGCGGTTTAAGTGACAACAGGCGGTTTAACTCTTATTTGCTCGTGGTTTATCATTGTTCAGGCGGAATAAGCTCAAAGCTTGCGGTTTAACATTACTATGATAGGGCGTTTAGGTTTTTATTTCACGCGGTTTAAGAAAACACCTCATTTTAAAGGGTTTGTTCAAGGCTGCACACATTTTAGGGTCATTATCAGCGGTTAAAATGCTTCATATCGCGATTTATGACTCAAGTGGCTCGCGTTTAAGTTGGTTTCGTGATTAAGGGTAAAAGTAAGTTTGCTTGCGTTTATGTTTATATAGAAAGAAGACAGAGTCAACTCCGTTTTGTACCGAGTCAACCATTCAGGCGGTAAAGAAAGGGTTTCAAAAAATTCAAATATTACAAGACCTATGTCCATGTTACACTTTACACCCTTGAAGCTTAAAACTCTTTCACCATTCGTCCTTCATTGCTCCATTTAACAATTGTTTACCTTAAACTTGAAATTAATATAACCGTTAATCCTTACCATTAAGAATTCAAATAAAGGCGATTATGTATGCATCATGTGGGCATAAGACTTATTTTTGGGCTTCAAATAAACAAGGCAATCAAAACACAACAACACAACAAACACAATACATCATACTTAAACGATGCTTATCAAGATTCACCTTCACTCTTAAAGGCTAGTATTGGACTTTAGTAACTACGGGGTTACTTAGTTGGGATTGGAGTTATTCGTCTTGATTTTAGCCTTCAGTCTCGGGTTTGTGCTATTAGGTTATCTTTATCAGTGGTCATCAGTATTAGCCTACAGAATAGATAAGTGGATTTGGATTGGGTTAATCAAGAGAGATTTGTAAAGAGAGTACTTTCTGACATCTTCTCACAAAGTATTGCTTATGCAATCACAGGTTTATGATGCTAAGTAAGAAGTTCTAGTTGGTATATGATATACACATATGAATGATGATTCCTTTAGATGGTCATCATCATGAAGGGAGAAGGGACGCACAACAAGTTCACTTGATCAGGCTTTATAATATATGTCGGAGGTTAGTCCGCAGAGATGATCAGGGCTTCAACTTGTTACTTTGGCGTCACTGTAACACCCCCAAATTGGGTCGCATCAGAATAAGGGTCCGGGAGTGTTACTTCATAGATCAATAGCACAAGATATGAGAGAACGACCTCTAGATGAGTCGTTTGAAAATGATACATTGGATTTAATAAAATTGTTTGTTACAAAAGCTCACAACTTAACTTGTTCATCCTTGAAAATGTAAAGATTTAACTACATAACAAATATTCCCCAAAATGTGATGCAAGTAAATCTTTATGCAATATGACTCCCAAAATAACGACATCCAATGTATCCTTGCCCTTGCACCTTATTGACCAGAGAAAAACATGCTTTAAAACGTCAACATAAAGTTGGTGAATTTACAGGTTTAAGTAATGTATAAAGTAGGACCACAAGATTTCAAAGTGTATGACTATTGTAACACATACAATATCACAATATAAAGATCCTCTTTTTATCATAGATCGAAAGACTCCATCCCAATCCTTCATTTTTTCATCAAATTAAATAAAACTCACTTTCCACCTCTTTTTTTTAAAATTAAATATCTCACAAACCATTAATCGTTACGTAAAATGAAACATACCATTGCAACGAGAATTAAATCATCTTTCTATAAGTGGCACTTTTTTTTTTTGGGGTGAAAAAAAATTTTTATACTTTCCGACAAACTTTTTTTTTAATTTAATTTTCATCATGTCTATAAAGATCCAATGTATTCTGGAAAATCACATTGATTTGTAATCACAATCATAATGTTAATTTATTAAATCCATGTGATTCTGATACAAATCATATGTGATTTTTTCAGACGTGACTGAAAAAAATAAAAAAAAGTTCGTCAAAAGTTCGTCGAAAGTATATCAAATGGCCCATCTATAGAAAGATGATTTAATTCTCGTCGCGATGGTGTATTTTTTGTCGTTTGACGATTTACCGTTTGCAAGATATTTTAATTTTAAAAAAGAGGTGGAAAGTGGGTTTTTTTTAATTTAATAAAAAAATGGGTGGCTATGATTGGTCCATTGGATCTTTGATAAATATTGGATCTACATTGATCTCATCTCAAATATAATTACGTTTTCCTAAGCTCATGATACTGAAGCTCGACATGTATGAATTGCAATATAAATTGCCAACATTGCCCGTGTAGATATTCAACCCGCAACATCCCAAATCTGACATGGTATACGTCCTTTAGTTCGGTACCGCCGAAACTAGTGAGCGCTAAATAGAGCTATTTATAACATTCGCGCTTACACCAAGTACTTGACAGTTCATGATAATGGGCTCAGTGGGTTATCGCTACTTAGGCAAACACGTAATCTTGTTTAAAAGTATACTTGCGTCCAAATGTAAAACAATGCATGTTTCTCACCCAAAAGTTGTAAATCATTGTAATCATATAAAATGGGGCTATGAACTCACCTTAGTGAATGATTTGATTATCTAAATCAAATAGTGTAAATCAAACAGTAACAGTTTATTTATAAAATTACTTTTATAAATTTAATTATCGATATCTAGTAAAAATCATAACTCATTCGTTTTTAAAGTTCCTTATATCCACGAGATCGTGTTGAGATGTTCTTTCATGCTAAAATATTTATTCATTTTTATCAGGTCTGGAACAGTAAAAAAAATTATAAAATAACTTTTATAAAAACACTTTTATACATTTAATTATTGTAATCTCGTAAAATTCATAACTCCTTCGTTATAGCTTCGTTTTTCAAGTTATTTATATATTCGGAATCCTCATAAAATGTACTATCAAAATAAAATATTCACAGAATTTATTAAATTCTGTACTATTACCGTTTTTATAAAACATCTTTTATAAAAATACTTTTTATCGTAAACTCGTAAAAATCATAACTCTTTCGTTATAGCTTCGTTTTTCGAGTTCTTTATATGCTTGGATTTCTTATGAAATGTATTATTATAATAAAATACTTCCAAAATTTATAAGATTTCGAATTATTACAGAATATTTAAATCATTATAAAATTTATTTTATAAACTTTTGACAGAAATAAATTATTACAAGTCTTCTAATTTATTTAGTAACACATCTTTCACATATTATTAGTCCTCTAATTATTGTCCATGATTTTATGTCCAAATGAAATGTCCTCATAATTATTTATTTATAAACTCTATAAATAAACTTTCCAACAATTAATTTATAAACTAGTTTTATAAATTAACTAATACTTGTATAAAGTATGTTCTTGTGTTCTATCATATTTTTAACATCATTCCATCATATGACAAATATAATTCGAATTCATGTGCATGTCCATTTATTTTATAAACTTTTAAAATAAACCTAGATGGTGAAGAACAATATAACAAATATATATATAATATATATATTATATATATAATAAAAATATATATATATTTCTATTATAAATATATATCTATATATATATGTATATATATAAATAATTATTATTATGTATATATTATATTATATAATGTAAAATATATTATATATAGTATAAATAAATAATGTATATATATATATATATATATATATATATATATATATATATAAACATGTAAATGAAGTATTAGAAAAGATTAGGGTTATGTTTAGACCTCAAGAGGGTGGACGAAGATGATACACAAAATCTAACCCAAGAAATTTTAAACACGAGCACCATTACATGAGACTATCCGCTTTCAGATGAGTCAGCTGAAGTTAGCAAAGCTTCGAAGAGACTGACCGTAGGCGTCAGGACCAGATTGTAGAGACTCTCCAAGTCATTAGAGACATGAGGCGAGAGATGAGCGACATGCATGCCGAGTTGTTAGCGTTGCGATGTCAGCAGAGGAGAGCTAGGCAGCCAGGACCAGAGGCTAGGATTCCAGATCACCAGGATGCTTCTGGGGATGCTGACAGTCACATCTAGTGATGCATGTAATTTATCCTTGCTAGATCATTTCAAGGCATGTTAAGTATTAGGGGTTTTTTCCCCGCTAGCATAGCCTTAGATCTTTTTATTGTATTTTGTGTAATCCGACAACTATTTCATGTAAAATTTTCAAAGTTATGAATGAAATGGATATATTATGTTGTACTATATACCTCTCTTGTGTTGAAATCTTATCTATACATTATTATATTCTGTCATATAGACCCATGTTTTGTTTTTTATGATCTAGACAAATTCATGGCGACATTTCGACCAGAAAGACCGAATACCCCTGTTTAACGATAAATTAGCAACACCAAAAACCCCAAACAACGTAACTCCAGAATCCATCCAGGCAATGATTGACCAAGCTCTTTTGAGAAACTCCACCAATGGAGATGGAAGCCACATTTCGCACGAGGATAAGCGAAGGAACATGCAAACTGCGCGCCCTTGTTTTTACGTTGATTTCATGAAGTGTCAACCTTTGAACTTCAAAGGGACTGAAGGCGTGGTCGGTTTGACTCGGTGGATTGAGAAGATTGGAGTCAGTTTTAATACAGTGGTTGTGCTATTGAGATCAAGTGAAGTTTCCACCTGCACTCTGGAGGTGAGTGCATTGACTCGGTGGAAATGGTCAGATAATAACGCTAGTCCTGAGGCAATATGCAATGACTTGGGAAGTTACTCAATCAAAAAAAATGCTGACCGGACAAGTAATTGTCCCCAGGGTGAAATCAAGAAATTTAGAAATCGAGTTTGTGGAACCTAAAGGTCAAGTAACGATTGTTCACCAACATACACTGAACGTTTCCAAGACTAACCCTTATATGTACCAATTTTGTTTGCCAACGAATCGAGAAGGTTGACAAGTTCAATCAGTGGACTTCCTGACAACATTTATGGGAACGTCAAGTCTGCCAGACCCAAGACGTTGGATGAGACTATTGAGTTGGCCAACGACTTGATGGATCAGAAACTCCGCACCTACGCAGAAAGGCAATCTGACAACAAAAGGAAGGCTGATGATTCATCCAGGAACAACCATGGTCACCAGCAACAACCCTTCAAGAGGCAGAATGTCGCCAAGGTTCAAACAAATAGGGCATCGAAAGGAAGCCTTATGGGGGATTGATAAGTGTAAAATACACATATCCATTTATGCCTAAAATAACCCAATTAAACCCAAAACAGACCAAAAATGGCAACAATATGCTTGTATTTGTGTTTTGTGTGTGCAAGTTAACGGATATATCAGAAATATGGAGAAAACGTCAAAAACGGGCAAGCACGTAACACGAAACGATAAGAAGTGTACAAAAGCCGCGTAAGCTAAAGCCATAAAAGAAGTCCCCCCCCCCCCCCAGGGATCTTGCCAAGTGCAACCAAGTGCCTATCCTTCACCACAATGGCCCGTGCACCCAGAAATGCCACAAGTGCAACAAAGTAGGGCATTTTGCTCGCGATTGCAGGAGTACTGGTAATACAAATGTTGCTAATACTCAGAAGGGCAATGGGGCAGCTCCCAAGGGAAATGGTTGTTTTGAGTGTGGAGCACCAGGGCATTTCAAGAGAGATTGTCCTAAGTTGAAGAATAGGGATGGAGGAAATGGGAATGCACAAGGCTGGGTTTATGCAGTTGGGAATGCAGAAAAGAGAGGAAATGCATCGGGAAACCCTGATGCCAATGTCGTCACGGGTACGTTCCTCTTAAATAACCACTATGCATCTATCTTATTCGACACTGGTGCCGATAGAAGCTTTATATCCACTGCATTTAGTTCCTTGATTAACATCGCCCCAACTCCATTAGAAAATTGTTATGATGTCGAATTAGCTGATGGGAAATTAGTCAGGATAGACACTATTATACGAGGTTGCACTTTAAATTTTCATAGACATCCCCGATCACATAGATCTAATGCTCGTAGAACTTGTAGTTTCGATGTCATTAATCGGTATGGTACTGGTTAAGAAAGATGTCACGCCGTGAATCTTGTGCAATGAGAACTTGTTCAAGTTCCCTACGGGGAATGAAACTTTGACTTAGTGTTGGGGCAACGGGGAGAGAATCTCGGTGACAGTTATCTCAGTTCAAAAAAGCCCCTCAAGATACTGCAAAAGGAATGCTCGAGTTCATTTTGACTGCAGATATCCACCAAGAAAGAGGAGGACAAGTCGGAAGGAAAACAAATAAAGGACGTACCAATCATCCGAGATTTTCCTAAAGTATTTCCCGAAGACTTGCCAGGTCTCCCTCCGGCTCGACCAGTGGAATTCCAAATCGACTTAATTCCAGGAGCCGCACCCGTAGCTCGAGCACCGTATCGATTGGCTCCATCCGAAATGAAGGAATTATCGGAACAATTACAAGAGCTTTCCGACAAAGGATTCATAAGGCCTAGTTCCTCACCTTGGGGAGCCCCGGTCTTATTCGTCAAAAAGAAGGATGGGTCGTTCAGAATGTGCATCGACTACCGAGAGTTGAATAAGCTGACAGTAAAGAATCGTTATCCACTCCCAAGGATCGACGATTTGTTTGATCAACTTCAAGGATCCAGTATTTATTCGAAAATAGATCTGAGATCAGGATATCACCAGCTTAGAGTGCGAGAACAAGACATTCCAAAGACGGCATTCCAAACTCGGTATGGCCATTACGAGTTCCAGTTTGCCAGTTCGGACTGACAATAACGCACTGCGGTAATACAGGGACCATCATGAACCGAGTATGCAAGGATTACTTGGATAGTTTGTAATTGTCTTCATCGACGACATACTTATTTATTCATAGATGAGAAAATATGCATGAAGAACATCTCAAGGTCATTTTGGAATTGCTTAAGAAAGAGAAGTTGTATGCAAAATTTTCAAAATGTGAATTTTGGATCCCGAAGGTACAATTTCTCGGACATGTCATTGATAGTAGAGGCATACATGTGGATCCAGCCAAGATAGAATCTATCAAAGATTGGGCATCTCCTAAGACACCAACGGAGATCCGCCAATTTTTAGGTCTTGTTGGTTACTATCGAAGGTTCATCGAAGGATTTTCGAAGATTGCTAAGTCAATGACGAAACTTACTCAGAAAGGAATCAAGTTCGACTGGGGTGAAAAGGAAGAGAACGCTTTTCAGTTAATAAAGCAGAAGTTGTGCAGTGCACCAATTCTGGCTTTACCTGAAGGGAGCGAAGACTTTGTGGTCTACTGTGATGCGTCACACAAGGGTTTAGGTGTTTAATGATGCAAGAGATAGAAGGTGAGTGCTATTCTTCTCGACAACTAACATGTTTAGAGAAGAACTACACCAATCATATTTAGAACTTGGGTCTGTAGTGTTTGCCCTAAAGATATGGAGACCACTACTATATTGGAACCTGATGCACCGTGTTCACCGATCCATAAAAGCCTACAAAACCTATTCTTGAACAACTAGAAGGAGCTTAACACATGAGGGCAACGTCGTTGGCTAGAGTTTGTTAAGTTGATTACTATTGCGACCTTCGTTATCACCCGAGGAATTGCAACGTATAGTCCGATGAGTTTTAGCCATAAGGAAAGGATTGAGCCATTGCGGGTTCGAGCCTTAGTTATGACAATTGCTTGACTTCCAAACGAATATTAGTAGCCGTATCGAAGCCCAGAAACTAGAGAATCTCATAAATGAAGACGTAGGCGGTATAATCAGAAGGGATATACCCAAGGAAAGATTGGAACCACGTGTCAATGGAACACTATCTTTACACGGCAGGAGTTGGTTACCTTGCTATGGAGACTTAAGATCTATGATTATGCACGAGTCCCACAAGTCAAAATATTCTTCCAAATTCCCCATCCGTTTCGAAAAGATGTACCAAGACGTGAAGAAATTATATTGGTGGCTAAAATAAGGCTGACATCAGCCACGTAATTGTTTAGTAAGTGCATAACTGTGCTAGGGTCACAAGGCCGAACACCAAGCCATCAGGCTTGTAGTAAAACCAGCAATACCCGAGTGGATGTGGGATAATATCATGATGGATTTTATCACCAAACTTCCTAAGTCGTCACACAGTTTCGACACCATCTGGGTGATTGTGGATCGACTTACAAAATACTGGGCCCACCTTCTTGCAATAAGTAAAATAGATCCGTTAGACAAATTGGCAAGTTTGTACTTGAAACAGGAAAAATATCAATACAACGGATACCTGCTTCAATTACTTTGTCAGTGATTGGAGATTCACATCCAAAGTTTCTGGAAATCATTTCAGAAAGCTTTGGTACAAATACGTATGAGCACTGCTTATCATACCCGAAATTGACGGCCAGAGCGAGATAACTTATTTAAACTCTCGAGGAACATGCTACTGCTTACGTGATCGATTTGGCAAGGGTTGTTTATTTAATCACTTGCCACAGCCGGAGTTTTCATATAACAACAGTTATCACGCTAGCATAAAGGCCGCACCCTATGAGGCACTGTACGGTCGAAAATGTCGATCACCGGTGTGTTGGGTCGAGGTTGGGGAAGCTCAACTAACTGGTCCAGAATTAATCCAAGAAACAACAGAAAAGATCGTCCTGATCAAGCAAAGGATGCAAGCTGCTTAGGATCGACAAAAGAGCTACGCTAATAGGAAGTGAAAGCCAATGGAGTATGAAGTTGTGGATATGGTTATGCTCAAGGTCTCACCATAGAAAGGGGTTGTGCGATTCGGTAAGCGGGGCAAGCTGAATCCGAGATATGTCGGACCTTTCAAGGTGTTAGCAAAAGTTAGGAAAGTTGCCTACATGCTGGAACTTCCTCAAGAGTTGAGCAGAGTTCACCATACTTTTTATGTGTCAAATCTGAAGAAATGTTACACTGACAAACCATTAGTCATGCCGTTAAAAGGAATTCATGTTGACGATAAGCTCCAGTTTGTGGAAGAGCCCGTTGAAATCATGGAACGGGAGATCAAACGATTGAAGCGAATCTGGATACCATTGGTTAAGGTTCGCTGGAACCCTAAGAGAGGTCCTGAGTTCACCTGGGAACGAGAAGATGAGTTCAAACAAAAATACCCATAACTTTTCACAAACCGGGCTTCGTCATCCACTACAAGGTCTTAAGCTTTGAGGATAAAGCTCTTTTAACGGGTGGAGACTGTAACATTTCTTAATTTCAGGTCATTTTACGACTCCTATTATTCGTCACTATTTATTTTAGTCCGATACGCGTTTACTTTTAATATTTACTTTTAAGCTAAATCGCGTAGACTAGAAATAATCATTTAATGTAAACGGTCATCAAATAAATTAAGGTTTACGTCAAGCGAGTGCCTAGTAATTATTAGGAGGATAATTATTGACTTTGCTCACTTTATTCTTATTGGTCACGTAAAAGGGCTTACGTTTCGCAATAAAATACACTTAGACACACCTCGGAAATACCTAGACTTACCTAGACTCAAACCAATACCCACTTTTTATCCTTAAGCACAAAATTTATTCAAATCTTGTGTTAATAGCCTAGGTTAGCCGAATGTGGGAAAGTTAAACCCACATAAAAATCATCCTTGGTGATTTACTAGTGACAAAAATCTCTTAATGGTCCTTACAAGTACTAGTACATCCATGGTTTAATTAATACTTGTCCTAAATGTTTCCTACTAGTCAAGTAACCAATGGTTAATAACCATTTTCTCCCCTTGACCCCTTCTTGCCGCGGTTAACAAGGAAGACAACACACAAATCCTTAAGATTTCAAGAATCAAGCAAATCTTGTACATCACTTGCCTAATTAAAGCTTGTACAATAGTGGATTTAGCTTAATAGTAATGGGTAAACAAACCTAGAAATACCTCAAAACCACTAATCTATTGCTCGTTTTGGTTTGGTTTGAAAATTACAGGGAGATTCACAAGCTTCAATTCATTGCTTATAAATATCACTCATAATTCACATAAATACATTTATTTTTTCTTCCAAAACTCTTAAACTCTCTCACTAAGATAAACTCTCCTCATTTACTCTCCATTACATTCGGCATATACCTAACCGAACTAAACTCAACCCACATTCACTCTAAGGACACAAAGAAGCCTTAAAGATCGAGTATAAGGTTATAAAGAGGAATCACGAGCTAAGGAATTGGGTTTACAAGCTTTGGAGCTTAAGTTATACACGTTTGGGTGTGTACAATTCGTGTTTACTTCGCAATCCAAAACAAAGAACCTTAGGACCCTTTGTAAGTCGAGCTAAACTTGTTCATGTTCATTTTCTACTCGTTATGGTTAAATACCTAGTCATAAAGGTCACGTAAATTAATCAAGCATCATAAGAGGGCATGAACATGCATGGTTCGACCCATGCATGGTTCATACACACATAATTAAACACGAAATATGTCTTGTGTGGTGCGTACACGAATTAAAACATGGTTAACATACAAGTTAAGGCTTAACCCTCATGAAAAAAAATACTAGAACGAGTACATTGACAATCATTGGGTTCGTTTGAGAGGAATACAAGATAATTACACGTTAACTTTGCATGTAAAATTAATAACTTGGCTTAGGAACGCATATAATAACTTGTTGAACGAATGCATGTGTTAAATAACGATTAATAAACGTTAACAAGGGCTTAACGAGTATAATCGAGGCCTAGAAATCAAGCTAGTAAACCCAGGGGCTAGGTTCGGGTCACTTTGGGCCCAACCACCCACTGTGGAAGCCCAACAGGCCCAACAAGCCTCATGTAATAAGCCTACGACTTATAAATAAGCTCTACGAGCTTATTTAAGGACTAGGGGTGCTTATTTGATTCACTTGAATCCTAAAATACCTATAGAAAGGAGCATCCGAGCCCTTAAATGTACCCTTAATCCCATTATCAAGGCCCAACGCGAGCCAACTAACGCCTCAACGATAGATCTTAATCAGCTTATTGGTGAATTTGTAAGGTTTTAATGAACTTATTGGACCTAACTAACACTAATGGACCTTTAGTGAATAAGCCGAAAAGCCTAAAAGACTTAACGGGCTCATATTGGACCCTAAGGCCCAATATCGAAGCTTATTGCTTATTTGATAAGCCGAACCAAAAACAGACCCAATGAAGCTTATTAAGGGCTATAAAATAAGTTGGGCCATGACATTTAAACCTTAATGGACTTTAAAAACCCTTCGGGTTTGAGTTATTGGGCTCACGAGCCCAATAAGCTCGAATAAGCTCCAATAAGCTCCCCTGAGCTTATTTCCAACTTAACAGACTTGAATAAGCTTAATGGAGGCATTTATGCTTTTTAAAACTTAAATGGACCCTTAAAATACTTAATGAACTTTAATGGGCCTAATAAAGCCCATTAAGCCAAAATAAGCTCGTTAAAGCTTATTTATAAGCTAGGGTAGCTTATATGGCTTATTTGGACTTAATTAAACATAATGCCACTTGTTGGGATTTAATTGGAGTAAAAATGCAATTTTTGACAAAAGTGCAGAGACTAAAAGTGCAATTTATAAACTAAGGGTCCCAAAAAAACAAGTCATTTACTAAATTTAAACAAAGAATCTAGGGCTGGTTTATGTCACTCTAGAAACTAGGGGGCTGTTTCAAACCTATAAGGACCTAAAGTGTAACTTTGTAAGGTTAAAGGACTAAAAGTGTAATTATTGAAACTTGAGGGTTTGAAATGTAAAATAGTATATATTTTATATACCCAGGGGCTGTTTTGTAATTACATAAAACTCAAGGGTAATTTATAAACGAAAGTGATTTCATAAACATTTAACTCATCGAACGAGTTGTATTCAGTAAATATACGAGTTAAACCTACGATTTAATAAATACAAATATTTATTAATAACCGTTATACGTAGACAAGAACGTATGAGATAGTTTACCTTTCCAAGAGCTATCAACAATTTCAAATACATTAAACACGTACACTACCACAGAAGTAATAACAATATATATAAACTGACAATTTGTTATAGTTTATACAGTGAGTCTTTAGCCTAAACTTGTAGACTACGACTGGCCGTATTTACTTAGGTATCTGACGGTGTGATTCATACTTGGATATATATTATCATTTTCAGAGGACTATTTACTAAGGTGAGTTCATAGCCCTATGTTTTACAATTTCTTAAATGATTTACATCTTTGGGGTGAGAACATGCTTGTTTTACAAATTGGACGCAAGTGTACATTTTATACAATGATTACGTGTTTGCCTAAGTAGCGATAACCCACTGAGCCCTTTATCATGAACTGTTAATTACTGGATTGTGAGCGCGAATGTTATAGATAGATCTATTTGGGATTGACAATCCCCGTTCAGGTGATTAGCTATCACCGGGAACGAACGTATACCATGTCGGATTTGGGATGTTGCGGGTTAAAACATCATTCACGGGCATTCATTGGCAATATATTGCATTCATACATGTCGAGCTTCAGTGTCATGAGCTTAGAAAAACGTAATTACTTTTTATGATGTTTGCATTTGTTGCTTAATCATACACATGGAAATCTTGCGGTCCTACTATTGATTTACATAAACCTATGAATTCACCAACTTTATGTTGATATTTTAAGCATGTTTTTCAGGTCAATAAGGCACGAGACGCGATGATACATTGGGAGTCAATAATCGAAGAGTCAACATTTAAGATTTAGGGTCTTATTACATTTTGGGGACAACTGTTATAAACCGGAATCTTTACTTACATTGTTGAACAATTTGAAGCAATGGGCTTATGTAACAAACAAGTATTTTGTTAATCCAATGTATCTTTTTCAAACGACACGTTTAGTAGTCGTTCTCATATCTTGTACTATTGATCCATAAAGTAACGCCCTCGGATATTCAACATTCCGCTGTGTACTCAGATTTGAGGGTGTTACAAAGAGGGTGGACGAAGATGATACACAAAATCTAACCCAAGTATTTAACCTAAATACTTTCAAGAAACCCTAATTTCAACCTTGAAAACCCTACTTTTCTTCTTGTATAAACCCTTTATAAATTACCAACCAAGCTTCCAAATCACTTTGTATCACCTAAGATATCCTTACTAACAAGCCTTGTATGCTTGTATCGTTGAAAAATCAAAAACTATGGAGTGTTTGTAAGTGGCTTGTGAACCGTGGGTTATGAATGAAATAAAGAGGAAATAGTTTTAGTTTTTGCTTGCAAATTTTAAGTGTGTATGTTAGTTACTTTATGGCTTGTATTTATAGCAAAGACTCTTGTAAAAATACCACTCAATTCAAACCATCAAAGGGTAAAATAAGTAGACAGTTTTGTTGTAGTTTTAGGGCATGGTTCATAGATTTTTCTAATGCTAGGTGTAAGTAAAGTGAGGCAAGGTTGTAAGAGATACATGATGTGAAAGACTTGATGTGATCTTGCCTAAGCATGCTTGTTTGGTCTTCTCCTTTTCTCCCCATTTCAAGTCGCGAGCCAAAGGTAAAAGGTCGTAGAGAGCCAAAGATGGGTGTAAAATTTAGGGGCTTTAAATCCATTGGATAATGAATACCATTTGATATGTTGTTAGTGTGTGATAAGTGATTTAATTTGATATGGGATGTATGACAATACACGACACATACATATATTGTATGAAGGCTTGGACTAGTTTTAAGAAAAAGGGGATTATCCAAGAGTTAAAGAATAGTGTAATTTAATTAGGTAGTGGAGTTTGTTGAATTAATTTAAATTGTGAATGTGTTTGATGTATTGTAACCGACCATATGGTTATACAAGTGAAAGTTTTATAAAACTTTGCTATTAAGTGTATTGGTGGGTATTTGTTGGAGTATAGATGGGTTTACGGGTTCCCATGCAAGCATGCATGAATGTGTTTTATTGCGAAACGTAAACGTTTTACGTAACCAATAAAAATAAAAAATGTAAAGTTATAAATTATCTTCGTAATAATTATATAACACTTACTTGGCGTAAAATTTTTATTTGTTTGATGCCCGTTTACATTGAATGTTGATTTTTAGTTTACGTGATTTAACTTAACGGTAAAAATTAAAAGTAAACGCGTAAATTCCTAAAAATAAATAATTTGAAATGTGAAGTCGTAAAATGACCTGAAATGACGGATTGTCATAGTTATCATTTCGAATTCTGTTTTTTAGGAATAAATTGTTTACATCCAGGACTTAGTTGACTTTGTTGTTTCAATTCATATCATCACTATCCTAGAGGGATAAAAGTTTATTTCATGGACTTAATTGACTTTGGTGCTACGGTTTTGACTTCGTAAAATAGGATAAAAGAGATGATTAGTGCTTCAACTTGTTACTTTGGTGTCACGGTTTCGACTTCGGTAAAGGGATAAAATGTGTACTTTGGGCTGAATTCAATCAAGACTGGGATGCTTCCTAAGTGAGACGATGTTGATGATATCATCCCTCCCTTAAGATCGGTGTACTAATTCTTATCAGTCTAAGGGGTGTCTGTTTGGGAGGGAGCTGAAGAAGTTCAGAGCATAATTCATATCAAAGCCGAAGTATTCGGATAAGAGAACTTCAAGGATGACAAATGAGATGCAGATTCTGATATACTTCGACATGACCAGAAGTGCAAGAATATGAAGCATTCTCAAGACATGCAGCTAATTCAGAAACTTCGTGATGACCAGAAGCGTATGAAGAAAGTTTTTGAAGTCATGTCAGGAAGTTATGTGCAAAAATCCAATCAAAACCGGGTTCGGTAGAGAAAACTTCTATGTCATCCTCAACATTTCGTTCGTCTACAAGCTGAAGAAATAAAGCTGGAGTATTCAAGTAGATCGTCAAAGATATTCTCAAGGAATACTGGACTTCATTCTTATCATTTTTCTTTATTTTTGCTTGTAGGGAACATTGTAACCAATTCACGTGTGACGCCATCTTGGAGGGAGATTGTTAGCCTCACTTTTAGTGAAGCTGGCGTCTTACACGTGAATTGGATTAGTTTTGGACACTGCGTGTTACGCAGGGGTCTTTTATGTTAACTAGGAATAGTTAGCTTTTTCTTTTAGTATAAATACCCCTCATGGCTCTCCATGAGGGGGTGGATGTTCATTTTTTTTCCTTAATCTAATCTTTCATCTTTTTGTGTTCATCCCCTCTCTCTACTTTCTCTCACTAAAACTACACAATGATTTATCTAGTTTATTTTGATCAACCAAGACCTCCCGAAAAGGTGTTTTTGTTCCTTGTCAAATGCAGAGTTGTCAAAGAGTGTGCTAGGAAGTGATTTACAAGGAGAAGACTTTGCAAAGAAGATGGTTGAACTAGTAAATCAAAGGAAGAAACACTTTGCAGAGGAAAGAGCAAGAGCTAAAAGAAATAAGCCCATGACCCAATCACAGCTGAGAACATATATGATGAATTACTTGAAGAATCAGGGGACATGGAAGCTGTCTCAGCTGAAGAACTTAAGTTTTGAAGAAGTAAAAGAAGAATTTGATAAGCTGGTGAAGCAGGTTGAATCTTTTGCACCTATAAACTTTGAAGCTACAAAAGATAGTCTAAAAAGATTTGGTGAAGAACTTCAAAAAGACTAAAGAGTGATGAAGCAAAAGGTGATGAGTCTACCAAGAAGACTGGAAAGAGGAGGAAACAGATAGCTAGGAAAGGATTACATTCTGACAAGACTGATGAGGATGAATCTGAAGCTAGTAAAGATGCTGATCCTATTTCAGGTACAGATATTCCTATTCATCCTGTTCCTGTGGCTATAAAACCCCCAAGTATAGCTACTTATAAGATCATCAAGCAAGGAGAGAAAGGTGTGTACCAAATTGTTAGGGAAGATGGAACTGATATAGTGTACATAAATTTTGGAGCTATGCTGAAGGATATAACTAGGGATGATCTTACTGAATTATATAGGATTGTCATGAATAGATATGGTATGAATGGACCAGAGGATGAGCTTGAGAAGGTACTTTGGGAATATTTAAAGAATATGTTTGAGGAACCCCTTAGTACAGATCCTATTTGGAGTTTATTAGGTCAACAAAGGATCATAAGTTGGAGATATTATGATACCTGCAGAGTACACTGTTTGAACTTGGAGTCAATGGATATATATATGCTAATTGAAAGAAAATATCCTTTATCTGCTGAGGTATGCAAAGCTATGCTAGATAAGAAACTTCAAGGAGGAAAACCAGATGAGGATTGCTACAAAATGTTGAAAATGATGGAAAAGCAAGCTGGCATTAGGAAGTAGTGAAGGTTGATGAGTTAGAAATCTAGGATGGAGATGAGAAGAATAACACTTGGTGGAGGTGCTATGCACTAACACAACAAATGGTTATCAGTCCACCATGTCTAACAGACATAAGGACTGGCTAGTCCAGGAGCAAACGGCTCTTGGTAAAGACTTCTCAAATCCGTTAATGGTTGACAATTTGCTAAAAATTGTATGGTTATCAACTCACCATATCTGGTTAGCAAAGGATTGACTAGCCCTGAGCAAACGGCTACATGTAAAGGCATATCAAATCCGTTTATGGCTATAATGGTTTGCCAAAAACCATATGGTATTCAACTCACCAATGTTTAATGTACTGAGAGTTGAAATGGTTTTCAGTCGACCATGGACATGCACCTTTCTGGTGGCCGAATGACTGACTACTCCAGAGTAAATGGCTAACTGGTAAAGAGACAACAAATCCATTTAAAGTTTCAATGATTCACCTCTCACAGGAGTTAACATACCTGGAAGTGATGAGAATAGTCTGAAACCATATGATTTGATTGCTGATTTGAAGGGTTGCTAAAAAGTTTTGAAGAATGATGGCTATATAGATCCAAGACCAAGGACCTACATTAAATACGGGGTTTTACAAGTTTAGAATAGGATAGAATTAACATAGATTAGATAACCAATATATTAATTAAATTGATAGATTTAACCTCGCTTCAAGTGTT
>BQNB010070827.1:0-32987 GCA_026074375.1 Tanacetum coccineum
TCGGTCTTTTAGGGTATTCCATCATAATCAAAACCAAACTCATTGAAAAGTTCAATCAAAGTGTTTGATATAAATATCAAAAGATTTACACTTTGAGAGTTTTCATCATCACTAAAAGCTCCCCCTTAACATGTGCACCGTAATCGTAGTACATGTTAAGTGTTGGAGTGCATTGAGTCTATTTTATATGATCACATGACAATACAATTAAGATTCAGTTCAGTTTAATCACATTTTCTCCCCTTATCCAAAATGTTAATCCCTTGATATTTTGGATATCAATTGAAAAAATAAAAATTGATTTGAAAATCAATCGACGTGTCACTTGTAAAAGTGGTTTTGTGACACATCATCAATTGATTAAACTTTCGGGGACAAAATGTCACATAATCACTATAAGGAACATTTTAATGCTCCCCTCAAGTTTTGAGGGAATATAAGACTGTGTTGAGTATAATAATTTGAAATTTTTTGAATTTACTAAGAAATTCTTGAAAATTTTTATACTCGAGCACACCTTATTGTTACCATAAGTCTACACTACTTATTTACAAATTCACAAGTTTATGATATACGAAATTACCTTTGAGATATGAACACAATATGACGAAGTCATATTGTTCTTTACAGCAGTCTAAGGTCAGTTCCGTAGAGTCTACCACCAACGAATTTCTCCAAGCTCCTCATCATCCTCCTTTCTTTTAGCAGCTTATTAATGTCCTTGATCAATACGTCATGTCGATATTCTTTTCTTTTCTAATGTGCTTCATCTTCTCTTCGGCAAGTACGTCATGTCGATATTCTTGGTAATGTCTTCGAGCGAAGAAAGAAGTCTGGTTAACATACCGTCACTGAACTTGTATAGTTCGTCAGAGCGCATCAGCCTGTTCCTCCCGATGTCGTCGACATAGATGAATCCTTGAGGGTCTTTAAATGACCTCAAAAGAGACGTTTAATAAAATGTCAGAGTCGATTTAAATAAATTAGAGTAAATTCAGGTCTCAATAATTTGCTTTTAACAAAAATTATAAGCGTTCAAACATGACTCATTTGTATAATTAAAGAAAACAATTATCGAATGTGAAGAAAACCAAGTCCTTAAAGTTTTGATATCCACGCGACTCGAATGCTCCCAATGCTCAGCTAGCAAGATAATAACCTGAGAAAATACATGCAAAAACGTCAACAATAATGTTGGTGAATTCATAGGTTTAAGTAAAAGCAGTATTGAAAGAGTTCAAGTAATATTTCAGTAAGAAAAGCAGCGCTACAACATTTCAAAGTATTATTTCTGAAATCCAAGTAGTGATTCGATAAATCAAGTAATGTTCAGTAGTAGACCACAAGGTTCAAGTAATGTAGACAAGAGAAACAAATTCACCAATTCTAAAAAGTAATATGTATTATTGCACTAAGCTCATGACCCCGAAACCTTAACTGGTAATGCAATCAATGCAAAATGTCTGCCCCAAAAATGTAGGGTGTTCTGCCAAACACCCCAAAGAATACCTCAAATGTTAAATGCGTCAATGGTTCTCTAGAAACCACGGCCCAAGGGGATTGTCAGTCCTGATAGATCTATCCACAACATTCACGCTTACTACAATAGAAATTAATAGTTCATGATACAAAGAGAAAAGATAGGGCTTATGGAACTCACCGAGGAGTGATGAAGACCAGAAGTAGATGAATCATAGGACGAGTGAGAAGCGTCTTAAGCTACTATAAAGCGAGATGCGACTTAGAATGATAAAAAAGATCGATACGTAAAAATAAATCGAATGATCATGAGAATATGTTTCCGAGATATGCATGGCATTGCATTATAACTTAACCGAAATATTTTTATCCCCAAATTGGTATAAAACCTGCACTTATAATACATTAAGTGTCTACTAAGTCTCGCTTAGCGATTCTTATCTTATTACTATGTGACCGCACTTTAATTTCTCAAGAAAAGGCGTACAACTATGTTGCTGAATTTTTAGTTAACTTTACAAGACCATAATTCTTAACCCATAAAAGATACAAGGATGGGGCTTTCACTCCTGAAAAGATACTTAATTCTAGTTTCCAGAACATTAGGCCTTTTAAACAATCCATTACACAATCCTCTAAGAAATGAGTTTTTATAATCATAAATCAAACTGAGTTTGTTGAATTCCTAAGCTTTCCGGTTTTTGGCCATCAATCTATTCTATAATAGCAATCAAGTTGAATCCAAAGAGAGATGAAATCTTATGATGTATAGTGTTTAACTATGTTTTTAAAAACTCAACACTTTAGTGCAAAAATCTGGAGTTAACTCTCTTTTTCAAACAGTAGTTCAGGACCTGACTAGTTTCCGTAATTCGGTCATATCTCACTCTTCAGAGGAGATATGGTCTAGCCAACTCGACAAATGTACTTTTGAACTTATTTCTACAAACCTGTCAAATAATTCAGACCTTTTTTAGGCAAAGTTTTGCTGCAATTCACCCTTCATATGCTGGGTCTGCAATAGTCCAAGTTTTCTATACCAAACACTAATTTTGATGTATTTTTCAAACCGTGATAGCTATTAAAGTGAATCCACTTGGAGAAGTTAGATTAAGATGTAAATACTAAGATTATCTCTCTTATCTTACATAATTTTAGAGCTATTAACCTTGGAGTTTAACTAGTTTTCAAACAATTCCAGATTGACTAGCAATCGTTTAAACGGCCATAATTCCTATCCGGAGGAGTTGATAAACCATCCAATTCTCCATACGTAGCTTAGACTTATACCTATCTAACCATGTAATTTTCCAATAGGCTCTAAGTAAAAAATTATTAGGAAAAGCCATGTTTTGCTACTGACCTAGAAATAGTCCCTAAAACTACCTAGAAATCCCATCAAAACTTATCTAAATCACCAATTATTCACTTGCAATGCCATAACATATCTCACACATCAAAACATGATGTTCATGATCAAACCTAAAATCAAACAAACTCAAGAATATGCATCCTTATAAAAGATGAAATCAAAACATGCATCAAAATAAAATTAAATCAACACAAAGAACAAGAGGTTAGAACAAAATGGAATACGCTAGAAGATCAAACATAAACCTTATGGTATCATGACTTTCGTCTGAATACCACACAACCCCAAAACAATATACGAAAACTCAATTTGTTGCATCAAAACTTGATTAAACACTTCTAATCCAACCCTCGTTACTTCAATTACCCTTAATTGAATCAAAACCCTAAAAGCCAAAAATCAAGAAGAATCAAGAATTTATGAATCTTGATGCACGATGATTTTAAAGAAAAAGAATGATGTGGATTTATATAGGAATGATGTAGGATTAATAAGAAAGTGTTTAATTAGATTTTGGGTGGTGATTTTGGTGGTTCTATTGGTTTGGTCGACTTACAGAAGGAAGAGGGGAGAGGGATACCGAAATCTTTTTATCTGTGTGTTTTATGGCAATGTTTGTATAGGATTAGAACTTATATAGGGGATTATTAAGTGATTACTAACCTTCCAAGTTTATTAAAAAAACAATGGACGTTGGTTTGGATAGGGATATAAATGGCCCCCTCCCTTATGTGGGTTGGTTGGATATTTTGGATATGTTGTTTTAGATAGGCCCAATTGTGATTAGTTAAATCATTAAACTTGTAAAAACACTACATTTTCGACGTGGTTTCGGCCAAACACGAATATAAGATGAAAATTAATAAAAAAAACTCTCATGGCTAAATATGACATTCGTTGATTTCTCGATCGATAAAACAGATAAACTTAAATTGTATGATTCGTGAAAGTTTTAAAATCGACGATTTTAATAAAAATCGTCTAAAATGTAAAAGTAAACTCCTCAAGATTTATAAAATAATTATGAGACTAGAAATATAAGTGACCTTAAATACGGGGTTTTACATCCTCCTCTCCTAAGGGGATCGCCATCCCGGTGCTTAATTCGTCTTATTCGTCTACGATTTACTTATGAAGAGATGCGAAAATATTCAGGTCCTCGTCAAGGTTTGCAACAAAAATAGGATAATGAACAATATTCAAAGCATCATATGTATGAAATGAGCATGAGCGAACGAATTGAATGTCGTGAGAATCTTTAAAAGGAAAGATAAAATACTTGACTCGAAGAAGAAGCCAATCGAAACAAGAAATTTAACAAGTCGTCAATTCTTGGAAGCGATTAAGGGTTCATTACTATTAGATTATCAAGTTCGCCGCGGTCGATACAAATTCGGAAAAATGCATATAAACAAATTTATGGAGTCGAAAGGAGTTCATAGCCAAAGAATGATTCGTATGCACGCTATGTCGGATACACATAAGCCTACTCATTTATAATTTGTCACTTACAAAAAGAGGCATCCCAATCCTTATAAGTAATAATTTATAAATTTATGGTTCAGGCGGTTGATATATTTCCGTAGTTTCAAAATGAAAGAAGCGGTCCCACTTCATTTTATTAAAGACGTTTATAAAAAAAAAATTCATCTACTTAAGAATGGCCGACACAAAACACAATATCAAAACAATGTTACTATAAGTAAAAAGGAGTGTCTACTTGACGGCATGATTCTTCAAAATCATAAGAAGTAGCAAGAAGAGTAATGAGACGTTAACCATCAGTTCTTAAAGGTAAGTTTTTAGTGCCAAAAGACGGCATGATCCGAGGTGACAAGATAAAGCCATACTCCCATCAATTGGAAGATTTCAAAACAATGGATTACAAACAAAACATACGCAATTCAAAAGCATATAAAGAGTGTTCGGACTCGGAGTCGAACAATAAAATAACTAGTGGAATTGATAAAGTACACCGAAGGTCAATATTATCAAAAAGGAAACAAAATAAAGTCAGTTATGTTTTCGGAGTCATCGTATGTCATAAATTTAATAAAAGAACTTATATATGACTTACCATAGTACGATACCCTAGGTAGGTATATTATCATTTACATAAACTTTTATTCCCTTTGCATCTGACTTAATTGGACCTATATTCAAAATTCCGTAATAGGTATAACGACCGGTTTTCGCCTCTTAAACAAGATGTTAGACTCTAGGTTTACTGGATTACACGATAAATACTTCAAAGTGTTAAGATCATAAGTTGTAGTTATATTTTACCATCATGTGCCAAATCTGATTATTTAAAAACGTTTTTTTGTTATATCGTTTTGTTAGCATCAATTCCCATTTTATTAATCCGTTTGACCAAAAATGGAAGTGTGGTTTATGTTTATCTAAATTCCTACAGGTTTTAATTGGGAAAAATGGGGCAGGCATCTTAATAAGAATAATAATAGTCTCAAAATTCATTTTGAAATATGGGCACAATTTTATGATTAGTTTGGCCGTTCTAGTCGTAACTCATTCATCCGGAATAGTTACGGATTTATCCAAAGAACACCTGTCCTAATATGTTTTACCTTCACCCAATAGTAGAAACCTGTAGCCGCCACGTCAAATAAAATTGGTATAAGCCTAACTATATCATTACAATTATGGGTACAATAAGTTTTTTCACGATTTTGGTCGTATCTGGACCCATCCGGGAAGAGGGTAAGTTCCTCCAACTCGCTTCTAGACTAACATATAGCTTTTATTCTCATTAATACAAAGATACTGTAGATTTTAAGCCAAAATTTTCCATTTGAAAATACAACTTTACTCGAGTTCAAAAAACTAGGCGAAAGTAACCATAAATAGTAACACTTATATGGAATTACTATTATATTATATAATAAATTATATATATATATATACTTATCTATATTATATATATATATATTATATATTTATATATTTATTATATAATATATATATATATATATATATATATATATATATATAGATGGCGGTGATCCCGAAGATAAGCGTAAGAATTTGAGAGGAGAGTAGCTCATATATGTACGAGTATCCATATATAATACTAGTATTGACGTTCGAGGGAGAAAATAAGAAAACAGGAAGTACGCGATAGTCGTAGTGGTCAGCGTATATATAACAGACCGATATAAAGAAAATAATATGACATCATAAGATAGACGTATGAGAGCAAAATAATAACCAAGCATTATATATTCATTATTATTATATAGCACATCAGGATGCAAAAAGGGGGCATTTAAGTTACTTAGAGCAAGGCGCGTGGATATAGGGACAATGGTGAAGGACTCTTAAATTTTTTCGAAAAACGGTTATAATCTAGGGTTTTGAAAACGACCTAGTTCGCTATAACGAGTGCTCTGATACAAATCTGTAACACCCCCAAAATCACAACGCAGCGGAATACCACTTGGGGTGCTACTTCATAGTTCATACACACATGTTACAGAAAACGACCTCAAAAGTGACGTTTAATAAAATGTCACATTCGATTTAAATAAATCAGATTAAATTTAGGTCCCAATAATTTGCTTTTAATAAAAATTACAAGCGTTCAAACTGTTGGAATTAGAAGACATAAAAGCCATATTAACTATTAATAAATACGAGTACGCAGCGGAATACAAACACGTATGATCTTCATATAGTCATATAAATTAACATAACAAGAAAGTAAAAGAATTACGTCTATACTTTTAGCAATTCTTAATCAAGACACAAATTAAAGATCCAAAGTATGATTCTTACGGATTTGTAACCATTAATACGTTCTTAGCAATAGAGTATGCCTTAGTAAGTATAGTACTAAAACAATCGCCTTTGGCGATTGACTCAACACGAGAGAAGGGGAAGAGAAAAGAAGTTTTGCTTTTAGGGTTTCACCAAAAGATATATCAAAACAATGAGCCTTGATTTGTTTATATAGGCATAAGGAATTTGTTATAAGGAAACAAATTCCCACCTCCTCTTGTTGAGGTATAACCGGCCCCAAACACAAGCCCACAACCCAAGCCAAAACTTCCCTTTTCTCATTATTTAACATTAAGTCCTTTATGTTAACATTTAACGACCGTTAAATAAATTCCGTTAAGTAACTAATTAATTAACGACCGTTATCTTATTATTTACACAATTAATATAAATTAATTAATTATATTTATTGAATCCAAACGCTATCGTGTGCGTCTCCAAAGGCCCGAGTCGCATTCCGGACATATATTATTTACGTGTACATTCTTTCAGCTCCCACTTGGACATGTAACATAATATAATATAATAACATTGGTTAGCGTCTAGCAACACGCCAATGCTCCCGGATACTCTCGAGTGTAGTTTCCCAAAATACATTTAAATGATTATTCATTTACAATCCCTTTGTTTCTCAAATGCCATGCTAAAATAGATATGGATCATAGTCATTCTATTTAAACAATTTTGTTTCTCGTGTTTCATAATTAAATCAAGATTACCAATCTAATCGGGACAAATCCAGATTACCATTGGGTCTGGCCAGACACACATCTGATTAATTAAGCGAGGGGCCCAGTAGCATTATTATTTCAATCCAGTTGAATGAACAAATTCTATCTTGACTACAAGTATCTTATCATATATTTCTGAATACTTATGAATATAGTCTTTATGGCTACCTTGTTACGGGTAGTTTTAGAAGTATATCAAAAAGTACCATCCACATACATAAAACTAACTTGCATCTCAAGTCTAAGGATTTAGTAACGTAAATCATTTACAAGTTTCACTTGATGACGACGATCCATAAAGTGAGTGACTTGCATTGGAGAAGTCCGACATGCAAATCTATTAAATATCGTGTGAGATGGAGAACCGTTCTTTAAATATTCTACGAATATAACCAAACACTCAAATATGTCTTAATTCAATTATATTCCCATATAATTGATCGACATAGACTATTTAGAATAATATTTATTCATGGATTAAACATTATAATGACGAATCATATCAAATACTTCAATTCATAAAATAACTTTGTTTAACAATATCCTTTATCCAAATACTAAAATACATATTACATGAAACTACTAGCAGGACGAAGACCATGCTTCTAGCATGTCGAGTAAGCTTAGGACCAGCTAAGGCCTTCGTAAACGGATCATCTAGATTGTCATCTGTATGAACTTTGACAATATCAATTTTGCCAGTTTCAATGCACTCACGAACATAATGATATTTTCTTTTAAAGTGTCTGGCGCCTTTCTGATTTCCTGATTCTTTGGCCATGATAATTGCAGCAGAGTTGTCACAATTCATCTTTATCGGATAGTCATTTGAAGAAACTACACCAAGTTCATCAATAAACTTCCTTATCTAAACAGCTTCTTTTACAGCTTCAAAAGCAGCTATATATTCAGCTTCTATGGCATGCTGTGCAGTAGTACTTTGTTTGGAGCTTTTCCATACCACCGCGCCTCCATTCAAAACGAAGACATTCCCAGTTTGAGATTTCGTTTCACAGCTGTCCAGTGAGCTTTACCAGAATTCTGTTGAAAACGGCTTGTAAGATTTTGCGCGAACGCCACATCAGGTCTTGTGCACCTCACAGCATACATAATGTATCCTACAACCGAAGCATAAGGAACATTCTACATACGCTTCATCTCTGCAGATGTTGTAGCACATTGAGATTTACTTAAATGAAGATCAACTTGCATTGGAATGGAACCATGTTTTGAATTATCCATTCTATATCTCTTAAGGATTTTGTCAAGATAAGCATTTTGACTTAATCCAATCAACCGCCTTGATCTATGTTGGGAATTATACATTCCTGACTTAGTACCGTTAGGTATATACTTAGTATCGATAGTTATAGTTAGTACTGACAGTACACATTTGGACATAAATCCAATCAACGCCTTGATCTATCTCTATAGATTTTTATTCCAAGTGAAATGAATGATAATGAGATAAATAAATAATTTGCATGAGTTCTTTGATAATTTGGAGATAAAAATCTGTTGGAATTAGTAGACATTAAGATTATGTCATCAACATATCAGATTAGGAAAATAATGTTACTCCCACTAGCCTTTTGATATACACATGGCTCATCAAGATTTTGATGAAAACTAAACTTTTTGATTTCCTCATCAAATCTCTTATTCCAGCTCCTAGATGCTTGCTTAAGTCCATAAATGGATCTTTGAACCTTACATACTTTACTGGGATGATTAGGATCAATAAAACCTTCAGGTTGTTCCATATAGATTTCTTCTTCTAAGAAACCATTCAAGAACGCGGTTTTAACGTCTATTTGCCAAATCTCATAGTCATAGTACGCCGCTATAGCTATGAGAATTCTAATAGCTCTTATGTCGGCAACAGGTGAAAATATTTCCTCAGAGTGAAACCCTTTGCAACAAGTCGAGCTTTATAAATGTATACCTTGCCATCCATATATGTCTTCTTCTTGTAGATCCACTTACTTTTAACAACTTTTGCATTTGGTGGAAGCACTACAAGTTTCCAGACTTTATTATCATTCATGGATTGCATTTCCTCGTTCATAGCAACAAGCCACTTTTCGAATTCAGGGTCTGATAAAGCTGCTTTATAATTAGCAGGTTCATTAAGATCCCCTAAACTGTGATCTTCAACTTCAATATCAGTCGATCTGGATCGATCTCTACATTTAGACACAATCGATCAAGAGCTTTATGTGTCCTTATAGATCTACGAACGGGAACAACATCCTCTTCTTGAGAGACAATCGGGGCAAGACTTTCTTCCTTAATAGGATGTTCGCTAGTGTTTTCAAAAGGTAAAATATCTTCATCATCTAATTCTACATTTCTCCTACTCTATTTTTAAAGTATGAAATCCTTTTCCAAGAAATCTACATACCTCTCAACAACTATTTTGTTTTCAGGTGGGTAGTAGAAATAGTAACCCATAGTTTCCTTAGGGTATCATACGAAGATACACTTAACAGACCTTTGTTAAAGTTTATCAGGTGTGTGACATTTCACATGAGCCTCACAACCCCAGACCTTTAAGTAAGACAAGTTAGGAACTTTTCCATGCCATAGTTCATATGGAGTCTTGCCAACCTTCTTAGTTGGAACCATATTAAGAATGCAGAGCATAATCCCAAAAGGATAACGGCAAAATGGTAAGACTCATCATTGATCGAACCATGTTTAACAAGGTACGATTACGCCTCTCAGCCTCTCGACTCACCTCTTATGTTGTGGGTGTAAGGAGGTGTAGTGTTGAACAATTCCATAAGCCTTTTGATAGTCTTTAAATTCTTGACTAATATATTCACCACCACGATCTGATCGTATGGCCTTAATAGTCTTTCCGAGTTGATTTTCAACTTCATTCTTGAATACCTTAAATGTTTAAAGATTATGTTTATTATTAAGTAATACACATTAACCATAACAAAAACTATAATCATCAGTAAAAGTATGAAGTAACTAGCACTTTCTTTGGAACATGTCTAGTGGCCCACAAACATCAGTAAGAATTAATCCAAGTACATTCTTTACTTCTCAGTTTTATGTGAAAAAGGTTTTCTTGTCATCTTACTAGATATAAGGATAGCATTGATCAACGGTTCATTTCGTAGGTTGTAAAAGTCCATCATGTTGCAACTTTTCATACGTTCCGTTTATATGTGCAAGACGAAAATGCCAAGTATGATGAATCAAATAGGTTTGGTTCTTTATTGCTAATAGAATATTTTGAATTAACGATTGGTAAAGTAAAATCACGCTTATCAATATTCAGAACTACCATTAACAGTAATAGCATTAAAATAAAAATATATTATTCATTGAAACTGGATAATCCGGAAATCGTCTAAACATTGGGTAAAACCTTATTAACCACAAACGAGAAATGAAACAACACCCTAGTAATAGACGGAGCTACATGTCAATTGTCTAAGACAATAAATTTAAACGATTTGGTAAAATAAAGTCAAAAAATTCCAATAGCTTCCACTTACGCGCGCAGACCATTGCCCACTTACAAGTAGAGGGACTACCACGCTTCAGTTCTTTGTCCCTAAGTCCTGTTTTGTCGTTACAAATGTGAGTACAAACAGGTTACACCAGGAATTTTAAGAATGCCAAATAATACAATAGTATAAATAACCTATAAAGAAGTGGATGCAACATTTTGACTCAGTATCTTTTTTTCATCAACTCAGCTAGATACAAAGGACGTTTTTTTCCAATGTCTTCCTTTTGCAGTGGTGACATTTTCATCTTTTGCGACGCTCTTTCTTGTAAGGTTGAGACTTTTTGGGTTATAGTGGATAAGAGTTTTTAAGACCCTTACCTTTATCTTTCCTTTAGCCTTACCTTTGCGGGTTTTTCATCTGGACTCTACACTTTGAATCGCAAAACATGTGGTGTAGAGGATGCACCAACAATTTGTCTGCTTGTTCTCTTAAATGCTTTCTAATATTAATAAGCAATGAATGCACTTCATTATTGTCTTCTCCATTGATTGCATATTGTAATTTGACAAAAGCTTGAAATTCATTAAAGTGATTCAAGATAAAAATGGATAGACATTTATCAGAAAAGCGTTGTTTGAGTGTAGCAATTGATCCAGATAGCTTTTCATCAATAGAACATGATCGCTAACGGATTGTCCTTTAGCCTGCTTACATGAATGGAACATGTTCACCAACTCTTGAAGTTCAACACCCGGAGGTTTTCCATACATCTTTTGGAGCTCAGTAATATCTTTTGAGAGAGCTTTGTTTTCAAATTGTGCTCGAGTTTTTGGAGACATGTTCCAAGCATCAAACAGCAAACTTCATTGTGACGATCAAAAAGAGGCATTCCAGTCAGCAAGAGTTGATTATAACACTTGCGGTCAGGTGCAGGTGCACGGGTGTTTCAAAAACATCCTGTAATTTTTAGTACGCACACACGAGTTTGAGCGCACGCAACATCATTAAAATTTGGTCAGTAGTTGATTGCTTCTCAAGATTCGACCTGAAGCGAACTGTTTGTTTTTGGTCTTGTGATTGTTGAGTGCCATCTACAAATAAACAAAAGTTCACATTAGTATTTTCAATACTACTTCATTTATAGAAAATTAAAATTACCATGCTTATAAATAAAGCATTAATTTTCGATAAAGCTATGATCACCTGACATATCCACCCACCACATCAGTTGATCTGCTAGTGGTGATGATTATTCAAGAAAAGGGAGTAATTAACGTTTAATAATTGCATCCGATACAACTCCTACATTATGGGGACTCTCCTTTATGTACTTCCATGTGAACATTAAAACGTGAAAAAGTGAGCATGTTTATCCCTCATATGCCACTGAGTTAAGAGGTCTCACTTATCTTAACGTGATTAATCGGTCCAACAAAACTGTGATTATAAAGCACTTAACGTCTCACTAATATGTTGTATTATTCACCTTAGGCTACAAAACAATGAATAGTCTCACTAATCATGAATAGTAAGTGCAAGGTTTTTCTAGTTTGGATGGCAAAAAAACACTTGGTTGTTTAAAGGTATAGATTTTTTTTTTTGTCAAAACCATGTAAAAAGAGCATGCAACAACTGTGTATCATGGAATTTTATAAAACTATAATTTATATAAACACCATTATGGACTATAAATTGAAGTTAATCATGGAAGATTTTAATATCGGATGTTAAAAGCGAATCTTCTTTTGCTTTTTGCATTATATATCATAATAATTAATTTCGTTAATCCATTATCATGTTTATATTTGTTTTTTGAAACCGTTGCTTTGATGTAACAATACATATTAATTATCAAAAACTAACAAATAAACATAAACAATTAAAACATATATCCGATTCTAACACATTAATACATACCACATGCATAACCAATTGAGAATAACCTAAAATCTATGTGATTTAAATTAGAAAACACGTAGCATAAAACTGCAAAAAAAATTTAAATTTATTAGGTCACGTTAGAGTGTCGCTAGAGTCTTCTCGAGCCTTTAGTCAAAACTACAAAGTTGTAGATTACAAGTCGTGGACCACCCACAATAAATTTCACTTTTTTTCCGATATCGGATGATTTATCTGAATTTTTTTACTAATAGGGTATAACACTAACGAAATGTAAATTCAACTAATACCACATCATGATCCGATTTTTATCATATCAATTATGATGTTTACATTAACAACTATTATACATTCCATATTTTCATATATCAAATTGTCACAATCCTTGGTAAATTGCAAGATTCACTTATGAATCTCATCAAATAAACATTTAAATAAAGCGGAGAGATTCATGTTAACAATTAATACATACGATTATTAACAATATCTACGATATCCATCAATAAAAATTGCATACAATCTTAGGGTTTTGTCTAATTAATTTTATTAACCTAATATAGGGTTTATGGAACAAGATATCAATTAAAAATTTAAGACAACATCAAAAACCTAGACAGATTTTAACGTTCTGATAACAATTATGTAATTTATTAGATCTATATGACCGGCTCTTGAGCCACTGTTGATTAGTAGACATTAAGATAATATTAACTATTAATAAATACGAGCACGTAGCGAAAGACTAGCACGTAAGATTATTCACATAGTCATATAAATTAACATAATAATAATAAAAGAAAAACGTACCTTTTAGCAAATCTTGAATTAATAAATCAAGAACAATATAAGATCAAAGTATGATCTCTTTGGATTCGTACACACGTTTGTTAGCGATTCAATTAGAATGCTAGTTCTTTTATAAACAATAAGCAAAACAACTTACTTTAAGTTGATTAATCAAATCGGTTTTCCCACTTGGTTGGGTGTAGCCGATTGACTCAACAAGAGAGAAGGGGAAGAGAAAAGAAGTTTTGCTTTTAGGGTTTCACCAAAAGAGATATATCAAAACAATGAGCCTTGATTTGTTTATATAGGCATAGGGAATTTGTTATAAGGAAACAATTCACACCTCTTGTTGAGGTATAACCGGCCCCAAACACAAGCCCACAACCCAAGCCAAAACTTTCCTTTTTCTCATTATTTAACATTAAGTCCTTTATGTTAACATTTAACGACCGTTAAATAAATTCCGTTAAGTAACTAATTAATTAACGACCGTTATCTTATTATTTACACAATTAATATAAATTAATTAATTATATTTATTGAATCCAAACGCTATCGTGTGCGTCTCCAAGCTCGAATCGCATTCGGCATATATTATTTACTGTGTACTTTCTTTTACACCACTTCCTCCCTACATGTAGTGGGTAGCTGAAAACCGAGGTTGCTAGAACGAAAAGTGTTGCAATCAAGACGATGTTTGCACGAGACATGGCCATTTTCGAAAGTTAATCAAGATCTTAAGTAAGTTTTATATACAATTATAAAACTCCCTCCAAAAAGTGGCTTATGAAACTGTGATACGATTGTGTGATTATTTATACATGTACTTTTTAGGACTTGCAAATTTGTTATTGAGACCGGCAATAGACGGCACATAACATTGTGATTGGTCCAATTGGTAATATACTTGGTATTGCACTTAGGCTACTTTACAAAACGACCAAGCAAAAATAATTATTTGGATGTATTTTATACCTATTGTCAGGCTTCATGGAATCACACATTGGACACACTTGGTTTAAAATCGATATGGACATTTAAATAAATAATTTAAAGATGTATTGAAAATTATTTTTTGACACAGTATTAAAACAAGTGTACTATATATAATATATCACATGATTTGGGAAATAATTGTAATATTGAAAGGGACCCACATTTCATATAAAACAAGCAAAATTACCCACGCGTTGCTGCGGGGCGTTAATTTTTCGCGCGCTGTTGCGGGCCTTTAATTTTTCTTTTTTAATTTTGTGCGGGTTTATTGTTTCGTATTCATGTTTAATAGATTTTTTTTATCTTATATGGGATAGTGTTGGGCCTCATGTTTAAAGGGTTTTTTTTTTGTTATACGAGGGGATTTTTTTTTTAGTATAATTTTATGGAATTATGTTGCGGGTTTATTTTCTCGGTATCATGTTTAATAGTTTCTTTTTTCCCTTATACTATAAGTTTATGTCCCGCGCGTTGTTTTGTGCCGTTATTTTTTTAGGTGTTATTTTTTTTCGAGTTTATTTTTCCGGTCTCACGTTTAATAGCTTTTTTATATGGGCTTATGTGTTGGGTTTATGTATAAAGTTTGTTTTTTTATGTATACGAATTTTTTTTTTAATATAATTTTATGGGATTTGGGTAAATATGTGTTATATATTTGGGCTTATGGTTTTTAGTGGCGTAAAATGACACCGTTTAATGCGACCTAAAGATGTACGTTTGTGACCCTGTCGATTATTTTAAAGTTATTAACGTCTCGACAATGTTTTCTGCGGGTCTTTATTTTATCTGAATAACTCGATACTTATGTAATATATATATTTTTTCCCCTATTTTGTGCCACCAAGTTTAAAAAAAAAAAATTGGGCGGCTAAAGTCGAACCAGTAATTGGGCCAAACTGGGCGCCAAAAAAAAATGTTACTGTAGCTAGGTGAAATACGTGTTTCCACCCCTATAGTATAAGATATAACAAGCAAAAATTACCCGCGCGTTGCTGCGGGCGTTATTTTTTCGCGCGTTATTGCGGGGCATTTTTTTTTGTTCGGGTTAATTTCTTCGGTCTCATGTTTAATAGTTTGTTTTTTTTCTCATATTAAATGACAATTTTTTTTTCAATAAAGGGGATATTTTTTTTTTTTGCCCAGGCCGATAGAAAGTCGTAAACGTAAGTTTTTTTCTTTTTATTTTTGACGAAAGAAGAGGGGGAGTATAATTTTTTTTTTTTTTTTTCGGCCGATGAACAGTAACCACCGGTATAAAAAAAAATAATTTGGGCCAAATTTTGGGCTAGTTTTTGGCCGGTACTGTAGCACTGTAGCTGCTACAGTGCCACCGACCATTTGTGAAATGTATTATAGAGTAATATAATAACTTAAAAACATATGTTTTTGGGCTGATGATTGGGTCATACCAGGTTATCATAAAGCGTCAAACATTGAAATTCAGAAGTAGCCCAAATAAAGATGAGAGTTTTTGGGCTGATGATTGGGTCATATCAGGATATCATAAAGCCCGGCCCAGCAAGATTTTTATGAAGCTTGCTTACTTGCTAGAATAGATTGACATGTCACATGTCTAACAACAAAGGGACCCACATTTCCGCACAAGATGATTTGCACACTTTTTTAATTGATTGACACATTCAAAAGTATTGTGTGTTGACATTTATACCCTTAGATCATCTCTACTCATGTTCACCACTACAAAGGTATAAATGTCAACACACAACACTTTTGAGTGTGCCAATCAATTAGAGGAGTGTGCAAATCATCTTGTGCGGAAATGTGGGTCCCTTTGTTGTTAGACATGTGATGTCAATCTATTCTAGCAAGTAAGCAAGCTTCATAAAAATCTTGCTGGGCCGGGCTTTATGATATCCTGATATGACCCAATCATCAGCCCAAAAACTCTCATCTTTATTTGGGCTACTTCTGAATTTCAATGTTTGACGCTTTATGATAACCTTGTATGACCCAATCATCAGCCCAAAAACATATGTTTTTAAGTTATTATATTACTCTATAATACATTTCACTAATGGTCGGTGGCACTGTAGCAGCTACAGTGCTACAGTACCGGGCCAAAAACTAGCCCAAAATTTGGCCCAAATTTTTTTTTTTTTACCGGTGGTTACTGTTCATCGGCCGAAAAAAAAAAATTATACTCCCCCCTTCTTTCGTTAAAATAAGAAGAAGAAAAAATTACGTTTACGACTTTCTATCGGCCTGGGCCAAAAAAAAAAATATATATCCCCTTTATTGAAAAAAAAAAATTGTCATTTAATATGAGAAAAAAACAAACTATTAAACATGAGACCGAAGAAATTATCCGGAACAAAAAAAAATGCCCCGGCAATAACGCGCGAAAAAAATTAACGACCGCAGCAACGCGCGGTAATTTTTGCTTGTTATATCTGTATATAC
Organism: Tanacetum coccineum; assembly: GCA_026074375.1. Taxonomy (NCBI): domain Eukaryota; kingdom Viridiplantae; phylum Streptophyta; class Magnoliopsida; order Asterales; family Asteraceae; genus Tanacetum; species Tanacetum coccineum. The sequence continues at coordinate 16,956 of BQNB010070827.1, forward strand.
TATAGGGGGTGGGAAACGACGTAGTTTCACCCCTAGCTACAGTAACACTTTTTTTTTGGCTCCCAGTTTGGCCCAATTTATTGGGTTGCGACTTTAGGCCGGCCCAATTGTTTTTTTTTTTTAAACTTTGTTTGGAACAAATGGGGAAAAAATTATATATATTGCAATAAGTATGAGTTATTCAGATAAAGAATACCGCAGAACTTTTTCGATAGTAATAACTTTTAAAATATGAAAGGGGTACAAACGTTACATCTTTAGGTCGCATTAAACGGTGTCATTTTACGCCACTAAAAACCATAAGCCCAAATATATAACACATATTTACCCAAATCCCATAAAATTATATTAAAAAAAAATCCGTATAGCAAAAAAAAAACAAATCTTTAAACATGAAACCCAACACATAAGCCCATATAAAAAAACTATTAAACGTGAGACCGAAAAAATAAACTCGAAAAAAAAAATAAACACCTAAAAAAAATAACGGCACAAAACAACGCGCGGGACATAAACTATATAGTATAAGGGAAAAAGCTAACATTAAACATGATAACGAGAAAAAAACCTGCTACATAATTCATAAAAATTATACTAAAAAAATCCCGTTTTCTAACAAACAAAAAAACCCTTTAAACATGAGGCCCAACACTTATGCCCATATAAGAAAAAAAAATCCTATTAAACATGAGATCGAAACAATAAACCCGCACAAAAATTAAAAAAAAATTAAAGGCCCGCATACATCGCGGCGAAAAAATTAACGCCGCAGCAACGCGTGGGTTATTCTGCTTGTTTTATATGAAAATGTGGGTCCCTTTCAATATTACAATATTTTCCCAAATCATGTTGATATATATATTATATCACTTGTTTTATTACTGTTTTTTCTCAATCGGGTCAAAAAAATAATTTTCAATACATCTTTATAGATTTATTTATTTATATGCCATTATCCATTTTAAAGCCCAAGTGTGTCCAAATGGTGTGGATTCATGAAGCCATGACAATAGGTCATAAGAATACATCCAAATATATTATTTTGCTTGGTCTTTTGTAAAGTGGTAAAGTGCATACCAAGTATATTACCAATTTGGACCCAATCAGCATGTTATTGCCGTCTATAGCCGGTTCTCAAATAAGCAAATTTGCAAGTCCTAAAAAGTACGTGTATAAATAATCAGAACAATCGTATCACAGTTTCATAAGCCACTTTTTGGAGGGAGTTTTATAATTGTATATAAAACTTACTTAAGATCTTGATTAACTTTCGAAAATGGCCATGTCTCGTGCAAACATCGTCTTGATTGCAACACTTTTCGTTCTAGCAACCTCGGTTTCAGCTACCGACTACATTGTAGGGGATGGAAGTGGTTGTGAAAGAATGTACACGTAAATAATATATGTCCGGAATGCGATTCGGGCCTTTGGAGACGCACACAATAGCGTTTGGATTCAATAAATATAATTAATTAATTTATATTAATTGTGTAAATAATAAGATAACGGTCGTTAATTATTTAGTTATTATCGAAATTTTTTTAAACGGTCGTTAAATGTTAACATAAAGGATTAATGTTAAATAATGAGAAAAGAAAGTTTGGTTGGGTTTGACTACCTGCTAACTGGGCTTGTGGTTGGGGCGGTTATACCTCAAAAGAGGAGGTGTGAATTTGTTTCTTATAACAAATTCCCTATGCCTATATAAACAAATCAAGGCTCGATTGTTTTGATATATTCTTTTGTGTGAATCCTAAAATGCAAAACTTCTGTTCTCTTCCATTCTCTCTTGTTGAGTCAATCGGCTACACCCAACCAAGTGGAAAACCGATTGTGATTAATCAACTTAAAGTAAGTTGTTTTGCTTATTGTTTATAAAGAACTAGCATTCTAATTGAATCGCTAACAAACGTGTGTACGAATCCAAAGAGAGAGCAGGGATTTACTTTGATTTATATTGTTCTTAATTTATTAATTTCAAGATTTGCTAAAGGTACGTTTTTCTTTTATTATTATTATGTTAATTTATATGACTATGTGAATAATCTTACGTGCTAGTCTTTCGCTACGTGCTCGTATTTATTAATAGTGAATATGATCTTAATTGTCTCTATTAACAGTGGGTATGAGACGCGTCATATGATCTAATAAATTACATAATTTTTATCAAAGACGTTAAAATTTGCTAGGTTTTGATGTTGTCTTAATTTTTAATTGGGATCTTGTGTTCATAGACCTAATTTGGGTTAATTAAAATAATTAGACAAAACCCTAAGATGTATGCAATTTTCATTTGATGGATATCGTAGATTAATTGTTAATAATCGGTATGTATTAATTGTTAATATGAATCTTCTCGCTTTATTAAATGTTAATTTGATGAGATTCATAGTTGAATCTTGGCAAGTTTACCAGGGATGGGGTGACATTTGATTTATGATATATGAATGTATAATAGTTTGTTAAGTGTTAAAACATGGCATAATTGATGATAAAAATCGGATCTTGATGTGTATTAGTTGAATTTTACGTTTTTCGTAAGTGTTATGACACCTATTAGTAAAAAAAAATTCATAATAAATTCATCCGATATCGGAAAAAAAATTGAAATTTTTGTGGGTGGTCCACGACTTGTAGATCTACAACTTTTTTTAGTTTTGGAGTATGGCTCGAAGAAGACTCTAGGTACACTTAACTGACCTTGAAGTTAAAATTTAAATTTTTTTGTCAGTTTTATTTGCTATGTGTTTCTAATTTAAATCTCATAGATTTTAGGTTTGTCATCAATTGGTTATGCATTTGTGGTATGTGATTAATGTGTTAATCGGATATATGTTTTAAGTTGTTATGTTTTTTTGTTTGTTTTGATAAATTATTTTTGTATTGTACATCTAAGGCAACGGTTTTTTCGAAAAAACAATATAAACATGATAATGGATTATCGAAATTAGATTAATATGGATTATATAATGCAAAAAGTCAAGTGGGATTCGGCCTTAACATTCCGATATAAAATCTTCATGATTAGACTAGAATTTATAGTCCATAATGTGTTTATATAATTTATGTTTTATAAAATTCTTTGATACAAAGTTGTTGCATGATTTTGTACATGGTTTTGACAAAAAAAAAAATCTATACCCTTTTAAAACCTAGTGTTTTTGCCATCCAAACTAGAAAAAAAACACGTGCATTACTATTCCATGAGTAGTGAGACCTATTCATGGTTTTGTCAGCCTAAGGTGATATTAATACACTTATTAGTGAGAGTTAAGTGCTATATATCACAGTTTTTGTTGGATCGACTTAATCAGTTAAGATAGGGATGAGACTTGAACTCGTGGCATTATTGATGGGTAAAATGTCTCACTTTTTCACGTTTGAATGTTCACATGTGATGTACATAAAGTAGAGTCCCATAATGTAGGAGTTGTATCGGATTGCATTTATGAAACGTTAATGTTACTTTGAATAATCATCAACCACTAGAGATAAATGATGTAGGTGGTGGATATGTCAAGGTGGATCATAGCTTATCGAAAATTAATGCTTTATTTTATAAAGCAAGGGCTATTTTTTTCTTTAATGAAGTATTATTGAAAATACTAATGTGAACTTTTGTTTATTTGTAGATGGCACTCAACAATGCCCAAACCAAAACAAACAGTTCGGCTTTCAGGTCAATGCTTGAGAAGCATCAACTTACTGGACCAAATTTTAATGAGTGGTTGCGTGCGCTCAAACTTGTTGTGCGTACTGAAAAATTACAGGATGGTTTTTTGAAATACACCCTTGCCACTGCACCGCCGCAAGTCAGTTGTAATCAAGCTCTTGCTGATTGGAATGCTCTTTTTGATCGTCACAATGAAGTTGCTTGTTTGATGCTTGGAACTATGTCTCCAAAACTCTATCAGCAATTTGAAAACAAATCTCCTCAAGAGATGATTACTGAGCTCCAAAAGATGTATGGAAAACCTCCGGGTGTTGAACTCCAAGAGTTGGTGAACATGTTCCATTCATGTAAGCAGGCTGAAGGACAATCCGTTAGCGATCATGTTCTATTGATGAAAAGCTATCTGGATCAATTGGCTACACTCAACTATGCTTTTCCTGATAAAGTGTCTATCAGTTTTATCTTTGAATTCACTTTTAAGTGAATTTCAAGCTTTTGTGCAAAATTACAATATGCAATCAATGGAGAAGACAATAAGTGAAGTGCATTCATTGCTTATTGAATTTTAGAAAAGCATTAAGAGGAACAAGCAGCAAATTGTTGGTGCTTCCTCTACACCACATGTGTTGGCGATTCAAAGTGGTAGAGTCCAGATGAATAAATGCAAGGTAAGGCTAAAGGGAAAGATTAAAGGTAAGGGTCTTAAAAACTCTTATCCTACTAAACCCAAAAAGTCTCAACCTTACAAGAAAGAGCGTCGCAAAGTTGGGGAAATGTCACCCACTGCAAAGGGTAAGGACATTGGAAAAAAGAACTGTCCTTTGTATCTAGCTGAGTTGTTTAAAAGAAGAAAACTGGAGGTCACATGTTTGCATCACTTCTTTTAGGTATTTATATCTATTGAATTATTTGCATTTCTTAAAAAATTCCTGGGTGTAGGCCCACTGTTGTAGTATCACTTTATGTAACACAAAACAGGGGACTTAGAGGAGAACATAAGAAGCTGAAGCGTGGGTAGTCTTACTTGTACCGTGGGCAATGGTCTGCGCAGCGTAAGTGGAAGTATTGGGAGTTTTGACTTAGTTTTACATATGGTTAATATTGTTTTAGTCAATTGACATTATGCACTTCTTATACTAGGGGTGTTGTTGCTGTTTTCTCGTTTGGTTATTAAGGTGTTGTACCCAAGGTTTTCGGGATTTCGGATTATCAGTTTCAAATGAATAATTTTATGATTTAGTTTTAATGCTATTACTGTTAGATGGTATCTATGATATTGATATGCGTTGATTTTACTTTACCAATGTTAATTCATTATTTTTTAGCAATTAAGAGAATCCTAACTAATTTGGATTCTTCTTAGCTTTGCATTTTCGTCTTGCACATATAAACCAAAGGAAACGTATTGAAATGTTGCAACATGATGACTTTAAAACCTACGGTAATGAACCGTTTGATCAATGGTATCTGTTTATCTAGTAAGATGACAAGTTGAAAACCTTTTGCACTTAAAACTGTATGGGAGGGGAAAGTAGGGGGGGAAAGTTAGGGGGAGAGAAAGGGGGGGAGACATAAAAGGAGGTATGGTCGGTGAAAGAAAGTGGAAAGGTAAAGAATGTACTTGGGATTAATTCATTACGATGTTTTGTGGTCCACTTAGACATGTTGTCAAGAAAGGTGCTAGTTACTTCATTACTTTTTATGTATGATTATAGTTGTTATGGTTAATGTTTATTTACTTAAGTATATACATGAAGTCTTGAAAACATTTAAGGTATTCAAGAATGAAGTTGAAAATCAATCGGAAAGATATTAAGGCCATTACGATCAGATCGTGGTGGTTGAATATATTAGTCAGGGTATTTAAAGGATATCTAAAGGTTATGGAAATGTTCAACAGCTTACACCTCCTTACACGCCACTACATATGTGTTGTCTGAGGGGCGAATCATACCTTGTCAAATATGGTTCGGTATAATTGATGAGTTTTCAACTTTGCCGTTATCCTTTTAGGATTATGCTCTAGAGTTGTGCACGCATTCTAAATGGTTCAACCAGAAGGTTGCCAGACTTCATATGATACTATGCATGAAAAGTTCTTAATTTGTTCTTACTTAAAGGTTCTTGGGGATGTGAGGCACATGTGTAAACGTCACACGCATGATAAACTTCAGCAAAGATTGTTAAGATGTGTATCTTGTAGGACACCCTCAGGAAACTATGGGGTTACTATTTCTACTACCCACCTGAAACTCAAAATAGTTGTTGAGAGGTATGCAGATTTCTTGGAAAAGGATTTCATACTTCAAAAGGAGAGTGGGAGAAACGTAGAATTAGATGATGAAGATATTTTACCTTCTGAAAACACTAGCGAACATCCTATTAGGACGGAAAGTTTAATTTCTTCCCCGATTGGACTTCAAGAAGAGGATGTTGTTCCCGTTGTAGATTGTAAGGCACAGAAAGCTCTTGATCGATTGTGTATAATGTACGAGATCGATCCAGATCGACTGTCCTTCAATATTGAAGTTGAAGAGCACAGTTTAGGGGATCTTTATGAACCTGCTAATTATAAAGCAGCTTTATCAGACCCTGAATTCGAAAAGTGGCTTGTTGTTGAACGAGGAAATGCAATCAATGAATGATAATAAAGTCTGGAAACTTGTAGGGTTTCCAAATGCAAAGTTGTTTAAAGTAAGTGGATTCTACAAGAAGCTTACCTAACTAACCCTAAACTTACCTCTTATTAACCAAACGCAAGACAGATTGGAGGACAAGGTATACTTTATAAAGCTCGACTTATTAACTGTAAAAGGGTTTCACTCATACGTCTGGTGTGGACTATGATGGAAACATTTTCCAACCTGTTGCGAAATAAGAGCTATTAGAATTCTTTCATAGCTATGCGGTCGTACTATGACTTTGAGATTTGCAAACATGGGCGTTAAATACGCGTTCTTGAATAGATTCTTAGAAGAAGAAATCTTATGGAAACAACCTGAAGGTTTATTGATCCATAATAGCCCAGTAAAGTATGTAAGATTCAAAGATCCATTTATTTGACTTTAAGCAAGCATCCAGGAGCTGGAATAAGAAGATTTGTGAGAAAATTACAAATGTTTTGGTTATATCAAATCTTATGCGCCATTGTGTATATCAAAAGGCTAGGTAGGAGTAAAGTTATTTTTCTATTCTTATATGTTGATGACATAATATTAATGGGAATCATATACCAGTCTTCAAAAAGTTAAGGTATACTTCTAAAAATTTCTCCTAATTTTTTGAAACTTTCTTGGTAAGTGTTTTTCTATGAAAGATTTAGGAGAAGCGGCGTTTATTCTGGAATAAAAATCTATAGAGATAGATCATAGGCGGTTTGATTGGATTAAGTCAAAAGCATATTTAACAAAATCTTAAGTGATATGAATGGATTAATTCAAAGTGGGTTCTTTCCAATTGCAAGTGATCTTCTTTAAATAATTCTCACTGTGGCTACAAATTGCAGAGTGAAGCGTATGCAAAATGTTCCTTATGGATCGGCTGTAGTATATTCTGTATGCTGTAAATGTGAGGTGCAAAGACCTTGATGTGGCTGTAATTCGCGCTAAATTACAAGCGATTTCAATAGAATCCCCCTCCCCCCCCCCCCCCCCCCCATGAGTGAAGCTCACTAGACTGCTTTGAACAAAAATATTCTTAAGTATTTAAGAAATACTAAAGACATGTTTTTGGTGTATGGTGGTAATCCTTGAAGAGAATGCAAGTTAAATGTTATTGTGATGCTGGATTCGAGACCGATAGAGATGACACAAAATCTCAAACTGGGTATGTCTTCGTTTTGAATGGGGGCGTCAGTTGTATGGAAAAGTCGAAACAAAGTTAATATGCACAACATGCCACAGCAAGATGAATATATAGTGCTTCTGAAGCTGAGAGATGAAGCGTATGCAAAATGTTCCTTATGCTTCGGCTGTAGGATCCATTATGTATGCTGTGAGGTGCACAAGACCTAATGTGGCATTCGCACAAAACATCACAAGCCAATTTCAACAGGAATTCAGAAAGGCGCCAGACACTTTCAAAGAAAATATCATTATGTTCGTGAGTGCATTAAAACTGGCGAAATTGATATTGGTAAAGTTCATACAGATGAAAATCTAGCTGATCCGTTTACGAAAGCCTTAGCTGGTAGTTTCATGTAATCTGTATTTTAGTATTTTGGATAAAGGATATTGTTAAACAATGTTATTTTATGAATTGAAGTATTTGATATGATTCGTTTTCATTATAATCATTGGTCCTATTTTTGCATGTTTAATCTGTGAATAAATGTTATTCTAACTAGTCTATGTCGATCAATTATATGGGAATATAATTGAATTAAGACATATTTAAGTGTTTGGTTATATTCTTCGAATATTTAAAGAACGGTTCTCCATCTCACATGATATTCAATAGATTTGCATGTCGGACTTCTCCAATGCAAGTCACTCACTTTATGGATCGTCATCAAGTGAAACTTGTAAATGATTTACGTTACTAAATCCTTAGACTTGAGATACAAGTTAGTTTTATGTATGTGGATGGTATTTTTTGATATACTTCTAACACTACCCGTAACAAGGTAGCCATAAAGACTATATTCATGAGTATTCTGAAATATATGATAAGATACTTGTAGTCAAGATAGAATTTGTTCATTCAACTGGATTGAAATAATAATGCTACTGGGCCCCTCGATTAATTAATCAGATGTGTGTCTGGCCAGACCCAATGGTAATCTGGATTTGTCCCGATTAGATTGGTAATCTTGATTTAATTATGTAACACGAGAAACAGAATCGTTAAAATAGGATGACTACGATCCATATCTATTTTGACATGGCATTTGTGAAACAAAGGGATTGTAAATGATTAATCATTTAAATGTATTTTGGGAAACTACACTCAAAGGTTTCCGGGAGCATTGGCGTGTTGCTAGACGCTAACCAATGTTATTATATTATATTATTCTACATGTCCAAGTGGGAGCTGAAGGAATGTACATATAAATAATATATGTCCGGTCTCGGTTTGAGCCTATGGAGATGCACACGTAATTCGTTGGTAATAGTTAATTAAATATATTGAGATATAATTAATTAAATGTTAAACAATAAGGACTTTAAAGAAAAATCGGAAAAAAGAAAAATGGGTTATGCCCCTTCCCTTTGCTCTAGTCGGTTGAATAACCCAACCCAAAGGAGGTGGGTTTTTGCTTGTTAACAAAGTATTGGGAAAAGCTATAAATAGAGATTAGGGATTCATTAGTTAGCTAACCCTAAATCTCTCTTTCTTTCTCTTTGTGCTTGATCGACCGAAACCCATATATAGGGGTGTTTCGGTTTTGCTTTGTTCGACGGCAAGGAAACAAGAAACATAGTTTCTTGTGTTGATTTGATTCAAGGTTTTCCAAAGGCGATTGTTTAATACTATTAGTACTAGCATACTCTATTGCTAAGAACGTATTGTGTACAAATCCGTAGAGAGATCATACTTTGATCTTTATTGTTTCTTGATTGAAAAATTGCTAAAAGGTACACGTTTTCTTTTACTTTCTTGTTATGTTAATTTATATGACTATATGAAGATCATACGTGTTTATATTCCGCTGCGTACTCGTATTTATTAATAGTTAATATGGTCTTTATGTCTACTAATTTCAACAACTTGAAAATGCCACCTCAGATAAGACTACGTGGATATTTACATATAATAACATGGTACACGTCACTCATGCTAAACCTACATCCAAACACCCCTTCTAAAATTCATCCCCTTCACCTTCGGTCCAGATCCTACCTCTAGGCACAATTTCATTGATCTGGATTCATTACAAACCATTAATCAAGATCCTCAAGTCATAACAATGCAATATTAAAAATTAATATATCTGTTCATTCATGCGTGTTATAACGACAACACTTATTTAGCTAATAACAAGATCTTATATCCTAAATTTAATATCTCAAATAAAAAACATCCAAGTTCTCCATAATCATTATTACACCAGCATAAAATTATTATAAAATAAAACTCATCACCACTCATCAAAGTTCCATCTTCTTCGAGACATACACAAAACCATTCTACCCAAACCAAAACCTACCATTAGTCAAGATCCCCAATTCATCTTTATAAAACTCTTGCAGATTGTAACGAAAATAGATTTTATGGTTCTTCTTATTATGAGATTCTAGAAATTATAGAGAAATAAGAACATTCAAGATAAGGTTTAAACTTGTGTTTGTGTTGTGTTCGTATGATAACTGGTCTTATTTAGTAAGCCCGGAGGACGTGTTGTTGCATGTGGTGTTTTCGATCTACTTGTACCTGCTAGTGTGGGTTGTTGGGTGAAGTGGCGGGTGGTGATGGTGACCTTAGTGCCGTAGTGGCGGGTTGTGATGTCCTGGAGACCGGCTATGTGTCATGGTGTGGTGGTTGTTGATGTAATTTGGCCTTGATTTGAATGTGTATGTGTTTGTGGGTTAGGGTTAAATAGAAGCATGGGTCATTGTTGGGTCTGGTTGTTAGGGTTGATGGGTTATTTAATAAAAGTTCTAGTTCATTTAAGTATACCAACCGTGTCCAGGTGGAAATTTGTTAAGAAAATAAAAGTCCACATGGAATATTAAACATAAATATTTATCTAGTTGGAAACTCAAACAGTTATATCACCTATATCGTTAAAAATTAACCGGTTTCAATGACTATATTAGTAATATTTAAAGTTGATTACCTAAATGTGTAGAAATTTGAAAGTTCATTGGTAATATATCTCTACTACTTTATAAAGCATTTAGCCAATTTTAAAATTAGAAGTCTTAAAAACATTTAGCCAATTTCTAAAAATAGAATTAAGTAAAAAAAACATTTCTTTTTTAGGAAAGTTTATAATGTATATGTTTTTATCAATATTGAGGTCAATGTAACTGAAAATTAAGTGTCTATTTTGTAACAGTCCATTTAAGTGTATTAATGTAGTCCATTTGTAACACTCTATTTAAGTGTATTAATGTAGTACATTTGTAACGGTCCATCCATTTCAACCCACTATGAAACACTATTTAAGTGTATTAAGTGCAAATCATAAACCTAAGGAGTATAAAAACTTAACACATTCAATAAAACTACTCCATCATTATTTTTCATCTCTTTATGTTTTCTCTCTCTAAAAAGCACAAACACCTCTCACTCTCTCTTTTAAAACCACCAAATCCCGCTGCCACACATATGAAATTTCGCCGCCACCACCATTTAGTTCTGCCGCCACTTTTGCCAACATCATGTGCCATCACAACGACCAGTTTACATTGTTTAGGTGGGTTTGGCTGGTTGTTTTGAAATAGGTGGTTTGGCCGGTGCTTTTTGTATTTATGGTTTTGATTGTAGTGGTTAGTGATTGAAATCAAATAGGAACTGGTTTTTGGTTTATGTCATGGTGGTTTCATGGTTTTGTTTTCGGGTCATAGCCGGATCTTGGTATGTAATTTTAGCCTTAAACTGTTGTTGTGAAAATGTTGTGGCGAAAGGCTTTCTTTGTTTTGTGTTAGATCTAATTCCTTGTAAAACTTTGGACTTAAAGATTGTTTCATGTCGTAATGAAAATCATATGTTATGATGGGAGATGAAAGTATATATAATTGCGGCGTGTAAAACGAGTTTTCAAGGTTTGTAAACTTGCGTTTTATATTTTTGTTAGTTTTTGTATTTGTATGCTTTTTGTATTGTTTTGAACTTTTGTTAGTTGATGGGTTATCTCTACTTCTTTACTATCTTATAAAGGATTTAGGACATTCCTAAAATAGAAGTCTTAAACAAATTAAGAACAAAAAATATTTCTTTAAAAGGAAATTAACAAACTATTAGTCAATATTGTATTATTGTTCATCCCAACTGAAAATTAAAGTGTCTTCATGCACTTCATTTCGTAACAGGCTTATTTTGTAACTGTCCCTTTAAGTGCATTCATGTACTCTATTTGTAACGGTTCATTAAACATCATTTAAGTGTCAATAAGTATCTATTCTAAACTTCTAAACTATATTATAATGCATTTAGGACATTAAGCTAAATGGTAAGATTTAAAATTAAGACATTTTAACTTGTTTATTAAAGAAAGTTTTAAAAATATATGAATATAACGCATGATCATAATAACATTAACACTTATTCTATTAAGATAAATTTAAATCTAAATTGTAACGGTCCATTAATAAATAAAGAACTATCTATCTTCTTTTCTTTTCATATAAAACTCTTCAAACAAAACGATTTTTATGTATTAAAAAAGTCATTTAAACATTAGATAACTGTTGTATATTATCTATATTACAAACTCACAACGTAAAACTCATATAAAAAAACATGTTCCCTTTCCTCTCGACAACCTAAAAAACTCACAGGGACCCTCTTTCATAAAATCGCATCAAAAAAACGTCTTGAAATTCAATGCTTTAATAAAAGCTAATAAATAATATTTGGGCTCACAAAATTTTAAATTTTTTTATATAACCAGACTTAAAACACAAGACCTCATGGATTTTAATTAACCTCTTTATGGCCTAAAAAATTTCTCATCAATGCTTTTTAGTTAATTAGTATATAAATTTATATTCACTCTCATCAACCTAAGCCTCTATTTATAGTCAATATTCAACAAAATTTTAAGGACGCTAAAACTATCATATCAACATCTTTTTTCACTAAATTTGAGTTTGTCTTCCTTCTGTTTTTTTTTCCTTTATTAAAAATGGTATATTATATAAAAGGAATTATTTAATACTTTATCAATTTTCTTTTCATTGATGGATTGTTTCATCGAGATTCATCCAAATCACGATGTCATTTTTCTTGTTCGTAAATGGGCCTCTTTATCTTTTTAGGTTTAGGCTCTACTCCGAGCTAAAGATCGGTCAATTTTGATTTTGGAACATATAGTACAAATGCTCCAATTACCACTTCTTTGTGTTATTCCTGCTTTTTTTCAATTCACGGCATCCGTAAAAATAGTTGACGGCTTTATGCATATTACTCGATTGATTAACATAAGAGTTTGAAATAACTTCTACTGTAAATAATAAAAAATTGATCATCAACATTCTTACTAAAAAATTACAATAGTTGTGACCACCGTTTTCGTTAGTCGGTTGCTCCGTGAGGCACGGTTGTCTGTAAATGTTTTTATGATATAGTGTGCGGTAAAAGTTTATTTCCGAATACCTATCTTATGAGTAGTTAGCATCGTGAGAAACTTATAATCGCTTAACAAAAAATTTTGATTTTATAGGTGATCGCCGCCGTAATGCGCGGGCACCCTGCCTATATAATGCTTCTTTTTAATGTTACTAGATTCTTAAGAAAAAACATGCTAATTTTCACATGATAACTTGTTGGTGATCCATTTTTTTTTTCTTTTTATAAATGCAATTCATCAAAAAGACATTGCTATTACCGAAAAATATAATCACACGGGTACCCGCCGCCGCATTGCGCGGGTACCCGGCTAGTACACATTTAAAAGCCTTTAATATCTTTAAAAAAGCCCATTTAATGCAGTCAATTTCAATGCATACGTTTTTTCAATAAATAATAACCCATTTAATTAGGTCAGTCATAGAGTTTTATACGTTTTTCAATATTTGGTCAATAACAGCCCATTAAAGTTATTACATTAAAGGAAAATAAATACCTTTAATTATGTATTTGTAACCGCTTCAACACTTTGTACACAATATATATATGAGATACTACATTAGTGCCGGTAATTAAGAAAAAAAATTCACACTACACAACAAGACAACCAAATACATCCATAAAACCACTACCCTAATTACCCACCTCCTCACTTCGACAACTTAAACAACCTCAACAATAACTAACCCATCTGAGAATAACACATCCAACTCCAAACAACAACCCATCAAGACTCGAAAATTAAAAGAAATTATCTAAAAGGCCTCAAATTCGTTCAACGTATGCAAAGATCTTTTTAGATAGTATGAGTTTGAAACGACAACAATCATTGATCTCCAAGAAAAACTCAAAACAAAAAACGCAAAACAAAAACTAAGCCTACCTCAGATTTTGTTACAAGATCTTGAAGCCTAAACGATAAGATAAAGTGTTCGTCGATGATTCGTTTATGTGTTTTTTTTTCTTCTAAGATTCGAATATGAGTGGAAATCATGGATTTGAATTTCTTTTTTTATGACTTCTTGTGGTCGTTCGATTATCACAGGCTCACAACGAAGAAAGATAAATTTTTTTATTATTTCTGTGGCTGCAAATGTAAAAACGTAGCTGAAGGTTTAGAGGTTTATTATGAAAGGGGGCGGATGGAGTGAGTGTAGAGTGAAAATGTTTACAGTTATGTGAAATGGTTGTACATTAATGGGTGCAAGATTTGGGCATGCAGCCATTAGGACTACAAATTGTGGGTTTGTAGTTAATGGCAGATCATGTAAATGTTAAAAAAAATTTGGTTTAAATACAAGACTTAATGTTATATTTTTGTGCTTCTAATTGTTATGTATTTTTTGATGATGCATTTATTTTTTTTGTTAAAGAGGGTTTTGATATAATGTTAGATTTAAAATTTTTATTTTTTTGAGTTAGATATAAAATACTTTGCTTGTTGTTGCTTAAAGTTATTTTAATTTAAATTATCATTTATTTGTACAATTCTTAACGTTTAACTGAATAATATTGTTCGCCGCAAAATATAGTCACATGGTACCCGCACAATATAACCTTTGTTGAACATTTTTTCCTTCTATAAATGCAATTCATCAAAAAGACATTGATATTGCCAAACAATATAATCACACGGGTACCCGCCGCCGCATTACACGGATACCCGGCTAGTATGTTAAAATAAGAGTACACGATTAAACCCATTTCACCTATATCTCAAAACCACAAAATTCATCACCACCTTTTCATCAAACCATCGTCAGAATCAAAACCACAAAACCCTAAACAAAAAAAAGAACATTTCATCAAACCGATATCTCAAAAAATGGCATCACCATCATCAACAGCGATCATATCTCGCAAATTAAAACTAAACCCATTTCACCTAACCCCTAAATTCATCACCACCTTTTCTTTCCGGCCACAAGAAGCTCAGTTAGCCACCGAACAACCACCATTAGCTTTGTCGCCGTTGCCACTAAATCCGGCCACCGACAGCCCACTCTACAACAAAAAATGGCGCAAACTCACTTCAATTTCCACGTCAGCATCACTAAACCCATCTGGGTTTGTAAATTCATCTTCAAAGATTGAAGCTTTAGCTCTAACTTTGGCAATGATGCAATCATAAATGTTTTTGCTGACTGGATGACGTCACATAGATGGTTAGACGTTAAGCATTTGTTTGGATTAGGATTTTGGATAGTAATGGGCTTGTTAGATGTTAAGCATTTGTTTGAGGCGTTTTTTTACCGAAATGACCAAATGTGAAATCTATTTTCTTGCAGAGACCATCAATTGACATTACAAAAACAACCATGTTGATTGATCGCGCACTCTTTCTAGTGATGAGCTAGATCAACACGTGTCATGTCCACAACAATTCTTGATTTTTTTTAATTTTATAATGTTGATTACGCAAGGTTACAAGTGATCTCTTACAACTTTTGTTTTTAATTTTTTTTGAGTTTCAAATCTAACCCTAGACTTTTTGATATTTATAATTTTTTTATATAACAAACTTTATTCGTCAAATATTTACAAATATCTAGCACATTCGTTAATAAAAAAATACCATTGCGAAGAGCTCTAAATTACAAACAAAATGAACCCAATATTGATACGCTTTTGACGTACGTACGATTTTATAAAAAAATTAAAGTTAGATATATAAATATATATATTTTTCGTTTTTACAAAAACAACCCTAAACCTTTTGGTATTTACAATATTTTTATATAACAAACTTTCTTCGTAAAATATTTAGCAAATATCTAGCGCATTCGTTGATAAAAAAAATACGGTTGCAAAAAGCTCTAAATTACAAACAAAACGAACTCAATATTGATATATTTTTGACGTACGTACGATTTTATAAAAAATATTAAAGTTTGATATATAAATATATATGTTTGCGTTTTTACAAAAACAACCCTTAACCTTTTAATATTAATTTTTTTTATATAACAAACTTTATTCGTCAAATATTTAGCAAATATCTAGCGTATTCGTTAATAAAAAAAATACCGTTGCAAAAAGCTCTAAATTACGAACAAAACGAGCCCAATATTGATATGTTTTTGACGTACGAATGATTTTAAACTTTTGTTTATGCAACTAAAAAC
>BQNB010070828.1:7134-32987 GCA_026074375.1 Tanacetum coccineum
GGCATGATCTACTTTATGATCATGTAAAGGATTGTGTATACTTTGTTACACAACCCGTGCTTTTAGAAAATAAGTGTACGTGTCAATTCAATGCATTTATTCTTCAAAATAAGAGAAATCTTATTGTTGTTGGTATTGACTTTCAAAAACAAATCAGTCATCTTAGTTTCTTATCAGAAAAAAACTTTAAAAGAATTTTCTATCACTCAAACAATGTCTACAACTCTTTAAATAAAAAACGGGACATTATTTGAGGGGGAGAAATGTGCTAATAATTCTTTCAAAATGATCTTTCAAACATGGAGTAAACAAAAAGGTTTGAAAGTAACGGATCATGATTTAAAAGGGGAGTTAATGTACTTTAACTGATTTAAGCTTTAGATGTTACTTGTTTTGTAACATTTCTCATTTTTAGGTTATTTACAACTTTAATAAATTCCATTATTTATTTTTAGAGTTTTACGCGTTCGCTTTTAATTATTATCTTATAGTTAAATCGCGTAAACTAAAAATCAACGTTCAATGTAAACGGACATCAAACAAATTAAAGTTTACATCAAGCAAGTGTTATATGATTATTAGGAGTATAATTTATAACTTTTCATAATTTATTTTTGTTGGTTACGTAAAACGCTTACGTTTCGCAATAAATTACATTCGGTCGTACCCGGAAGCACCTTTACCTATCTACACTCAAACAAATACCCACATTTATACCCAATACTCAAAATTTATTTATTTTTCTCACTTATATCATCTTAGAACCGGATATAGACTTTTACACATGAAATAAATAATTTAAATCCTATTAAGTCTTTCCTACAACTTGTAAACCTTACACTTTTGTACCTTGGACCCATATTCCTAAAGATTGGCTTGTCAAGGTGTACCCACCCCCCCTTTTGACCGTGGCCTCCTCCTTGGGAGGAGGAGAGCTCTTACAATTTTTTCCTTAAACCATTCACTCCCATGGTTTCACTTTAAGGTTGTTTCATAGTTTCCAAGTTACTATATAAAGAAAGCCCTAGTCCACCATTACACTCTTACACTCCATACAAGTAAATCAAAGCAAAACCCCTCTCTCTTGGACTCAAAACCCACGGCACAACTATAACAATTAGGGTTTCATTTTAATTTTGCAACCAAGGCAATCCAAGCATTCAAGTGTTCATTGTAAGGTTACCTAAGACTACTCAAGGTGTTGGCAAGCTTGGATTCGGGTTTAACAAGGAATTATCAAGAAAACATATTTAGGGTTTTCTTGATTAGGGTTTTGATTTTGAAGGCTTGATTGGGGTTTACATCTTGTGTTCATCATCCTATTTGTCTCCTATAAGGTCTATTTAAAGTATTTAATACTCATTCATTCATTTCCTATTGTATACATACTTGTTGCATAAGTTAATCACCACCTAGATTCATTTTTTTTAAGTTATATAAAGTGTTTGATGATTTCACATGGACAAATGACATGAACATTTAGAGGACTAAATACATGTAAGATATACGGTACAACACTTGATAAATTATGGTGCAAGGTCTTTAAACAATAATGATTACAAACTAACTTAATTGAAAACCCTAATTTTATCTTAATACCTACTGTTGGGATTCGAACTAAATACCATACATTTTATATTTTATAAAAATAGTACTCTTTACAAGGATCGTGAGCATGTAAGGAACTCGAAAAACGGAATTATAACGAACAAGTTATGGATTTTACAAGTTATATATAATTAACTTTATAAAAACAATTTTATAAACTGTGATGAACAGTAAAGTTACTGTTCATCGGAGGTAAAAATTCCATAAATGTAATATTTTGATAAAATTCCTTAATACGAACCCACGGACATAAAGAACTCGAGAAACGGAATTATAACGAACAAGTTACGTATTTTACAAGTTATATATAATTAATTCTATAAAAACAATTTTTATAAACTGTTATGAACAGTAAATACTACTGTTCATCAGGGGTTTAAATTTTTATAAATATAATATTTTGATAAATTATCTTAATACTAATCCAAGGATATAAGGAACTCGAGAAACGGAATTATAATGAACGAGTTATGATTTAAACAAACTACGTATAATTAATTCTATAAAAATAGTTTTTATAAACTGTAATGGATCAGTAAATAGTTACTGTTTCATCATAACAGAAGGGGTTTAACAATCTTATAAAAATGATGTTTTGATAAATAATTTTAAAAAAAAAAAAAAAAATAATGGAGACGTGGACATAAGAAACGTATAAAACGGAGTCGAAACGATAAAGATATGAAGTTTTAAAACTCGCGCGCATTACTTTTATTTTTATACAATCTTTTATAAAACAATTAAATTAATAATGACATATCATTATTAGACCATACTTTTTACAAATGATGCGTTAGTAAATAAAAAATAATATTTTCTTTACGAGTACAAGTATATACACTTTCATTTAACAAAGTACGAGTTAAAGGATGATACACCAATTTTGAGTGGTATTGCCAAGCGTGTGACGAGTATTGATGGTAAGATTAAGGTTCCTAAAAGTATTCTTAGGAAGCCTATGCGTAACGTCGTGAATGAGAAGCTTGAGGCTGTTAATACGGTATTGATGGTAGAAGTCCTAGTAAAGTGTCATTTGAGGCTGTTGGGGTTTCGGATACACATGATGATGCTGCTCCTAAGTGCTCTAATTTAGGTGGTTCTTTTGCTAGCTTGTTAAAACCTAAGGAAGCAACAAATAAAGTGCATTTTCGTACACTTGTTAATGATGAATCCGTTGTATCTGCTGATTGTGTGCTTCCTAAGGACGCGGCTGCCAAGGTAAAAGGAAGATATGAAAACTCCATTGTGGGTTTTTTTCTTGGTAAAGATCCTTCGTTTCCGGTTGTCCAACAGTATGTGTCTAATACGTGGAGGAAATTTGGCTTTGAAAGGATTACGCGTAATGATGATGGTGTCTACTTGTTTAAGTTTGCTACTAAATCAGGTAGGGATCAAGTGATTGAGAAGGGACCGTGGTTGATTCGCAAATCACCCATTATTCTTAGCAAATGGTCACCTAGTGTATCGCTGAAGAGAGGTGAGGTCACCAAAGTTCCGGTTTGGGTAAAGATGTACAATGTTCCTGTTCTTGCTTACTCGGAGGATGGTTTGAGTTTGCTTGGTACTCAGATTGGTAAGCCTATCATGCTTGATGCTTTTACTAGTTCTATGTGTGTGGAATCATGGGGTAGGATTAGTTTTGCTAGAGCTTTGATTGAGATTGACGCGGTTGCTGGTTTGAAAAAGGAGAATTAACATATGCTATTTCCGGTGGATGAAGGAAGATGGTCCATATATAGGAGATTTTCGTGTTGAGTATGAAGGAAGCCCCCACATGTGTCGATATGTAAAAGTTTTGGTCATAGATACTTTAGTAGTCCTAAACTTGGTTGCAAAGGAGGGTTTCATAAAAGCTCAGCTAAAGAAGGATAAGGAGGTTGTTTTTTAGGAAGAGATCGAGAAGGATTCCACGGCAGTAAAAAGTCGTAAGAAGAACAAGGGAGCAAATTTCACCGGTATTAGGATGAATAAGCCTAAGTCTACTGTTATGTGGCAAAAGAAGAAGAGTGCAGATCCCAAGGCTAGTATTTCATCTCCTAGTGGTTCTTCTAACATAGGTGGTAATGGTAATGGTAAGGTGAATGGTGGTTCGTCTAATGTTGGTAATGGTGTGTTAAATTCAGAATTGGAGACTGCTAATCCGTTTGATGTGTTAAAATGTGGGTTGAATAGATGCAATGGTGACTTCCATGTCTCAACCAAAGGTTAGTACTCATGTTGATTAAACTAACTTTATTAATTAAAAACCCTAATTACTTTTAATACCTACTGTTTGGATTCGAACCATAAACCATATATTTTATATTTTATAAAAATAGTACTCTTCACAAGGATCGTAAGCATGTAAAGAACTCGAAAAACGGAATTATAACGAACAAGTTACGAATTTTACAAGTTGTATATAATGAACTATATTAAAACAGTTTTAAACACTGTTGTAAACAGTAATTATTACTGTTCATCAGGGGCTTACTTTTTATAAATATGATATTTTGATAAATTTTCTTAATACGAAGTCGGGGACATAAGAAACGTATAAATTAGAGTTAAAACGATAAAGATATGAGATTTCAAAATCGCGCGTACTATTTATATTTTTATACATTTTTTTATAAAACAATTAAATTAATATCATTATGTAACCAATAAAAACATTAAACCATATATTTTTACAAATGATGCATTAGTAAATAAAAATAATATTTTCTTTACGGGTACAAGTACATATACTTTTTAATTAACAAAGTACGAGTTAATTATTAATCTAACTTTTAAAGATTTAATAAAAACTAATAGGTGGTGGTGTGACTATATAACATGTGATATTTTATTTATATATATACATTATACTCATACGGCCTATAATTAATTAGGTTGCATTCGGATTGCCGAGACGATTCACTTATTTGATTTAGATAATCAATCATTCACTTACGGTGAGTTCATAGCCCCGCTTTTATACAATTATATTGTTTTACAACTTTGGGGTGAGAAACATGCATCATTTTACATTTGGACGCAAGTACCCTTTTAAACATATTACGAGTTGGCCTAAGTAGCTAAACCCACTATTGCCCACTATCATGAACTGTCAATTGCTAGTTAGCGAGCGCGAATGTTATGAATAGATCTATTTGGGATTGACATCCCCGTTCGGGTGAGTAGCGCTCATCAGTTTCGAATGTACTGAAACAACGAACGTATACATGTCGGAACAATTTGGATGTTGCGGGTTTGAACATCTACACGGGCACATTTTGTGCATTAAATTGCATACATATATGTCGAGCTTCGGTGTCATGAGCTTAGTGCACTTCGTAATTACTTTTAAGATATTGTATGTGTTACATGTCTTACATTGGAAATCTTGTGGTCCTATTTTATACATTTACTAAACCTGTGAATTCACCAACTTTATGTTGACGTTTTAAAGCATGTTTTTCTCAGGTCAATAAGGTACGAGAAACAAGGATACATTGGTGGTCACCATTTTGGAGTCATTACTATAAAGATTTGGATGCATTACATTTTGGGAATATTTGTTATGTCTTAAAATCTTTACTTTTCATGGATGAACTATTTAAGCTTCGGGCTATTGTAACAAACAAGTTTATTTAATCCAATGTATCAATTTTTAACGACTCATATAGAGGTCGTTCTCATATCTTGTACTATTGATCTATGAAGTAACACTCTCTGACCCTTATTCCGCTGCGACCCATTTTGGGGGTGTTACATTAAGAATGTTGCTTTGTAAAAGAATTCTGATACTATTTGCTTATCTTGTAATGAATGTTTGTTTTCTGCAAATCATGATGCTTGTATTTTTCAATATCTTAAGAAAATGCAAAAACGTAAAGTAGCTAAATCTGCAAAACAAAAAGTTAAAGTGAATGGAAACCAACTGGAAGGATATTTAAAACTATAGGTTTAAAATGGGTTCCTACTGGTAGAATGTTTACCTTAGTAGAATCAAAGTGTTCTTCTTCTCTTTCTCAAAACACTACTACTAAGATTTTACCTAATAGGCAAACTCCTACAACCACAGTAGTTCCGGTTAATGATCCTTGTACTCAAATAAGACTTAGATTTGAAAATGCTGGGAAATCCTTATATCAATCAACAATCAACTCACAATTTCATCCATTCAACATAAATTATTTTGGGTTAGAGGGAATTATGTCTAGAGAGGATCGTCCACCCTGGAGGTTCTCTTATCTAAACGATACTTAGGTTCACTAACAAATCGAAACCCAAACAAAAGTTGGGGTTCCACTCTTTTGTAAATATGTTTTTCTTCTTTCTTTTTGTGCAGATTATAGAAATTGTTCTTTGGTATTTAGACTCCGGGTGTTCCAAACACATGACTTGACACTGTGATAAGCTCATCAAATTTGTTTCCAAATTTATCGGAACGGTCCGATTCAGCAACGATCATTTTGCAGCTATTATGGGATATTAAGATCTTCAGATGAGGAATATTATTATTTCACGTGTCTACTACGTTGAAGGACTTGGTCATAATCTATTCTCCGTTGGGCAATTTTGCGATTCGGATCTCGAAGTAGCTTTCAGGAAACACACTTGTTTTGTACGGAACTTGGAAGGTGTTGATCTACTATCAGGTTCCCGTGGTTCTAATCTTTATACAATCTCAATGGCGGATATGATGAAGTCTTCTCCAATTTGTCTACTCTCCAAAGCTTCAAAGGCAAAATCTTGGTTATGGCATCGTCGCCTCTCTCACTTAAAATTTGTTACCATCAACAAGCTTGCTAAATAAGGTCTTGTCAAAGGGCTACCCAAGTTGAAGTATACTAAAGATTATTTATGTTCGGCATGTCAAATGGGAAAAAACAAGAAGGAATCTCATCCACATAATCCTGAACCTAGTACAATGAGAAACTTTAAATGTTGCATATGGATTTGTATGGACCGATGCTGGTAGAAATTATAAACAAGAAAATATATATTCTTGTCATCGTTGATGATTACTCTCGTTTTACTTGGGTGAAGTTTTTGAGATCGAAAGATGAAGCTCTAGAAATTATCATCAAATTTTTAAAGCAAGCTCAAGTCAGCCTTAATGCTACAGTAAGATATCTTCATACAGATAACGACATAGAGTTTCTCAATCAGACTCTAAGAAATTATACGGAAGATGTTAGAATTACTCATATGACATACACAGCACACACTCTACAACAAAACGGTGTAGTTGAAAGGTGTAATTGTACGTTGGTAGAGGCTGCAAGGACCATGCTTATTTTATCCAAATCTCCGCTATTTCTATGGGCTGAAACTGTAGCTACTGCATGTTATACTCAAAACTGCTCCCTAATCCATACCGTTACGATAAGACTCCATATGATCTGCTCAGAAGTCACAAACCAAAACTCAAGTATCTTCACGTTTTTTGTGCCTTATGTTATCCAACAAATGATTTTGAGGATCATGGGAAAATTCAGCCTAAAGCAGATATTGGAATCTTCATCGGTTATTCACCATCCAAGAAGACGTACCAGATCTACAACAAACAGACAAATAATGGAAACAATGAACGTAAAATTTAATGAACTTACTCATATGGCTTCTTAACAACCCGCTTCAAGACCCGATCATCAAGGTTTGACTTCTGGACAAATTAGTTCAGGACTCGCGCTAAACCAGGCTGCGTCAACATCAGCTAAACCTCCTACAAAGAATGAATGGGATTTTTTATTTTAACCCATGTTCAAAGAATACTTCAAGAATTCAAGTGCTTCATCTAACCCTATTTCCGCTGCAACTCTACCTTCATCAGATACAGCCGGGGCGTCTTCTTCTTCTACTTCCATAGACAAAGATGCTCCCTCTCCAAGTACTTCACCAAACATTAAAACAACAAACTCTCCACTCAATTATACAAATGTTGAAACAAATGAAGAAGTTGCAGTGTTTGACATTGACACATTTACCAATCTATTTGCTCCTCCAAAGACCAGCTCAGATAAGTCATCTTCACGAATTGTTAATACTTCAAACATGCACACTTTCCAACAACCTCTAATTTACACAAAAAATAGATAAAATATCATCCGTTAGTGACAATCATCGGTGATCCATCAAAACCTGTTTCTACACGACGTCAACTCTCTACCGATGCTTTATGGTATTATTTCGACGCTTTTTTAGCTAAAACAGAGCCGAAGAATTATAAAGAAGCAATAGAAGAATCTTGTTGGATCAAAGCTATGCAAGAGGAAATCCATGAATTTGAACGGCTTGAAGTATGGGAATTAGTACCAAGACCATACAGAGCTATTATTATCAGTCTAAAGTGGGTCTTCAAAGTGAAACTTGATGAATATGGCGGTGTTCTGAAAAATAAAGCTCGACTAGTTGCTAAAGGTTATCGTCAGGAATAGGGGATCGAATTTGAAGAATCGTTTGCACCAGTTGCTCGCATTGAAGCTATTCGAATATTCTTAGCATATGTTGCACACAAGAATATGATAGTCTTTCAGATGGATGTGAAGACGGCGTTTCTGAACGGGATTTTAAAGGAAGAGATGTACGTAAGTCAACTAGAAGGGGTTTGTTAATCAAGAAAATCCGAATCACGTATTCTGATTGAAGAAAGAACTTTATGGATTGAAACAAGATCATCGCGCATGGTACGACCTACTCTCCAAATTCCTCCTCAGCTAGAAATTTGTCAAAGGTGTAGTCGATCCGACGTTGTTCACTCGCAAGGAAGGAAATGATCTCATACTGGTACAAATTAATGTTGACAACATAATTTTTGCTTCCACTAATCCAACCTTTTGTGATAAATTTGCTAAATTAATGAGTAAACGTTTTAAGATGTCAATGGCGGGACAAATATCATTTTTTAGGACTTTAAATTTCATAAAGTCCCAGAGGCATCTTTATTAATCAATCTAAATATGCTCTTGAAATGCTCAAAAAGTATGGTTTTCACAAATGTGATGCTGTTGACATCCTCATGATGGGACAGTCAAAACTAGATAAGGATCCAAACGGGACTCTATTGACCCTACTCGTTATCAAGGAATGGTCGGATCCCTTATGTACCTCACAACCAGTCGCCCTGACCTAGTGTTTGTCGTCTGCATGTGTGCTCGGTACCAAGCAAAGCCTACCGAAAAGCACTTAACTGCGGTTAAACGGGTCATTCGGTACCTAAAAGCAACCATTAATATGGGTCTATGGTATCTGAGGGACACCGATTTTAATCTAACAACTTTTTTAGATGTTGACCATGCAGGTTGCCAATATTCAAGGAAAAGTACATCGGGTAGTGCACAATTTCTAGAAGTAAAGCTTGTCAACTGGTCATCCAAGAAACAGAAGTGTACTGCGATATCTACAACTGAAGCTGAATATATCTCCCTGTCCGGTTGTTGTGCACAGATCCTATGGATGCGGTCTCAGTTAACTGACTACGGATTTGATTTTAACATGATTCCTTTGTACTCGGACTCCCAGAGCGTCATTGCCTTATCTTGCAACACTGTGCAACACTCCAGGATGAAACACGTCGCTCTTCGCTACCACTTCATTAAAGAGCATGTTGAAAATGAGGTTGTTGAACTCTACTTTGTTAAGACCGATGATCAGCTAGCGGATATCTTCACTAAAGCACTCGGAGAGAACGCTTTGAATTCCTGATCAACCGCCTCGGTATGTAAAGCATCACACCGGAAGAGCTGAAACGTCTTGCAGAGTCAGACGAATAGTAACACGGTTTACTACTTCTTGCATCACTTGTAATATAAGTAGATTAGTTTATAAAAATCAAAAACGTCAAAAAGATTTTTCTTTTATAAAAAATTTTCAAAAACCAAATACAAAAATATAAAATTTCAAAAACAAAATATAAAATCAAAAAATTTCAAAAACCATAAAAAATCTTCTTGACATGTCTTTCATGAATCGACAATATCTACGAAATTAGAAATGTCATTCAATAATGACACAGTTCTGTTGATAAAGTTCGACTGAAAGTTTAAATCATCATAAAACATGTCATCTCAAATTTTTTTATGGCTTGTTATTAAATATTAGATAACAACCCGGTCCCTAAAGAAAAGGAAATTGTATGCTTCAGTGCAGTTATCCTTAACAACAAAAAGAGAAGTCTTTTCGGTTTTGAGTTTAAAGATTCAAAACATTCAAAGTTTTAAAACTCAAGAATATGACTTGTGTAAATTTTGCTACACAACTCGCGCTTTCTAAAAAGGAATATGTACGACAAAAAGTACATTTTATCCTTAAAAGATTAATTGTCTTTAAGTCGAGCAATTTTCCTCAAAATGTGTTTATCAAACATGCTCGAGTTAAACAGTTTTTTTTTAAATATGCTAGAAATAAAATCAGAATCAGTTTTGCCATTTAAATGGAAAAAGATTTTCAAAAAATTCGAACGCTCGAACAAATCCAAGATATCTTTAAATAGACTACGGTCTTTGTTCGAGGGGGAGAACGAGCTTTTATATGAAAATTTTCAAAAATGTTCAAAAATAAATCATCATAATTGGGAAAAACGATCCAGAAATTTTGAATGCTCAAACAAATTCTACAGTTCTTTAAATAGAAAACGGGTATTTGTTTGAGGGGGAGAAATTAATTTTATAATCAAGAGATTTTGAACGCCTAAACATTTCTACAGCTCTTTAAATAAAAAATGGGTATTTGTTTGAGGGGGAGAAATTATTTTCAGAAAATTAAATTTTTCAAAAATAATTGTGAAAATAATTTTGGAAAAGTGTTTAAGATAATTAATTGGTCATCGTTTGAAGGGGAGTTAACGAGATTAACTCCGAAACTATGTTTGCAAAATAGGTTTAAAACTTAAGGGTAATTAGTGCAACTTTAATTAGTTATATATCTTTAGGACATAAAATGTTAACTAGTTTTATATTTAAGTTGTTAGGGGTCTTGCTTAAACTTTAGGCTAAGTTTAAATGAATTTAAAAAATCTAGGGACTAATATTGCCAAAATTCGAATCCCCTCCCTTTTTAAACCCTTCCAACCGATCCAACCACACACACTTACACATTTTCACCAAAAAATTTCTCCTCCCTCTTTCTTCTCTAGTGTGGATCGGCTAGACACCAAGAAAACCAAAGAAACCATTTTTGATCAAAGGTAAAACACGAAAGTCATTTAAAATCATCTTCTAATCACTCTTATAACAAAGAATTGTTTCATCTTTTCACAAATCTTGGAAAATCAAAGTTCTTAATTTAGGGTTCATAAAAAATTGAAAGTGTTTAGATGTTAATTTTTCTTAAGGGTTTATGTAGATAATGATATAACTAGACTAGTGTTAGCTCGAATTTAAGTGAATCATTGGATAACTTGATCAAGTTGGTTGTTTAGTGCGTTGTTTCCCAACCGAACCACCTATATGGTGTGTTTGTTTTTATTGTTTGAATGCATTATGTTAGATTGTAAACACTAATCTTGCTAGTTGGTAACAAAAAGGTTTAATCTGTATGCCTCAAAATCAAAGACTAGATAGTTTTAAAGATAAAGACAAAGTGTTTGATGAAATGTTTGTGAAGACTTTGGTGAATTTGGAAGACACGAGACTTAAAGACCATAAAGATGAAGACTTGAAGTCCAAAACCGAGCCAAAATGAGTTAATCTCATGAAACGATCGAACCTCGTCAATCGACCCAACATGGATCGGTCAACCTAGTCCAACTGACCCACCTAGGTCGGTCGGTCAAGCCTAGCCGACCCATCTTGGTCGGTCACCAAGGTTCAATCGAACCACGTCTCGGTCGGTCACCTTTGTTCGATTACACCTTCGTGTTTTGTTAGCCAATGGTCCGATTCCAAGCCCACCAAAAGCCCATGATTTGAAGCCCAAAATTGTCTTGGCCCATTTAAAGCCCAATAAGACTTTTAGCCCATTTCAAGCCCAATATCATTTTTCCTAATGTTCAAGCCCACCGTTTCATTTTATTTGGTTTAAAGGAACATTGGACCGAGACGAAGTTTGACTTTTGTTTCACCCTCGTCTCGTGTTTGATCAAAACGATATATTTTTCACAAATAAAAAACTTAAAGATTCGAAATTTCAAATATCAATATGAAAAAGGTTTTAAATAATTCAAAAAGTTCACAAATTTAAAGTTTTTAAAACTGAATTATATTTTTTTAAAATATATTAAAGTTTTTAAAATTCACGAAAATAACGAATTATTTAACTAAGGATTAAAACGGATATATTTAGTTGTGTAAATTTTATACGATTTTAAGATATCTCATAAAATTAATCTCAAAACCTTGAACATAGATGATTAGATCGTTGACTTAGTTTTACCATGTCTATGGATTTTGACCGTTGACTTTGACTGTGTCGTTGACCGTTGACCATTGACTTTGACCGTTGACCAAGTTTGACTTTCTTAATCATGTGCTTGTTAAGTTCTTTTGATATAAAATTAATTATGTGTTCACATATATGAATACTTGTTCTATCTGTTATCTGTGAAAAATGTCAAAAATAGTTTAACAAATACTTTTATATCGAAAAACGTGCCAGTAATCTACGATGTAGTGACATGTTGTCATAAGATATAAGAATATTTCGCAATAAACTATCTTTCTCATTAAATGTGCTATATTGGATATATCTCTCGTAAATTTCACCACAGTGCACTAGGGTATTATTTATAATACTCATGGTCGATCTTCAGATTAACCCCACTAGTGAAGTGGATTACTATACGAGTACTTGTACTATGTGTGGTATTCCCGAGGCACTTAATCTCATACGAGATATTTTCCAAAAATAATAGTAATGATGTGTCCAGATTTTACAAACTTTATTGCTACAGATTTTTACACGTCATTTTCTATTGATTTTCAAAATAACACAATGCCTTTGCAAACCGAATTTCCAAGACAAACGTTCTTTTGAGTCTACTTTAAACTAATTTGACTAAGAGTTAGTGATAAATCATGATGGCTATTAGGGCTAGTTATCACCTAAAAGCTAATAATGTATCCCAGCAAATCAGTGTATCTTCGGGGCTCAAGGTTATTTTACTAATAGGAAAACTCACTCTCATGCGAAACAATCATTTTCTGAAAAGTTTTCTTCCATACAAATGATGTTATTTCTCTAAAGATTGGTTAAGATGAACACTTTTAAAGCATGAGAAAATTGAAAATTCTCGTTCATTCTTCCATCTTTTATTTCGTAGAAATAGTATCCAAGAACTTAATTTTAAGTGAGGATAACTAAAAACAGAACGAGAGATTAAAAATCGTATGTGAAAATAAAAGAGCATATGTCTTGTGTTAGCAAAATCAAGAATAAAGGCACATGAGAAAGAAAATGACATAAGTATAGACAAAAAGAAATGTCCGCCATACAAAACAGACAAAGTGAAAAAAAAACAAAAATTGAAAATAAATGTATTTTAAGTTTGTATTCATGTGAAACTAATCAAAGTTTGAATCTTATTCTCAGAATTCAACATGTCAAGAATAAATTCTCAAGCCAAAATTGTCTCTGAAGAACAGCTGGTTACACGTGCCAACAAACTTGTCATCAAGAAGAACAACTAGCGTGTCGCTTCAGATTCACATATCACAGATACCATGCTGGGATTTGTTGTTGAAATTCTAAGACACCACAAGCTATACAATCCAGTTTCCTTAACTACAACCCTACCAGTCATCTACCTACACCAGTTTTGGACAGCCATCAATCACAACAAAAACAACCATACATTCACTTTCGAACTAGACAATCACACTTTCACTCACACCTGGACTACTCATAACTGTATTGCAGATGCCTCCACCTAATCCCAACAACACTTACATCCAACCTCCCTCAGAAATTCAAATTCTTGAATTCAATAAGACACTTGGTTATGATGAAGATCCCAAAACAAAGTTGATTGTCGTTTCTAAAATGGTCGCCACAAGACTTCATCAACCATGGAGAGCTATTCTGAGTGTACTCAACAGATGTCTTACGGGAAAAGACTCAAGCTGGGACACAGTTAGACTTCCAATACTTCATATATTATGGGGTATCGTTCACTCTGCGAATTTAGATTTCGCATCATTAATTTGGGACGAATTCGAATGGCAAACAGTTGAAAGATCATCCAGACCATCAAAGATGTCTAAGCTGTTGTACATCCGCTTCACCAAGCTTATCATTGACTACCTTCTTTCACTCAACAAGAGTATTCCTCACAGATCA
The DNA here is from genome assembly GCA_026074375.1 of Tanacetum coccineum. NCBI lineage: Eukaryota > Viridiplantae > Streptophyta > Magnoliopsida > Asterales > Asteraceae > Tanacetum > Tanacetum coccineum. The sequence continues at coordinate 20,986 of BQNB010070828.1, forward strand.
GACTCTAAGTTACATAGTTCACAAGATGATCATCCCATAACAAAATTGTTAAACACAACTAACGGTGACTACAAGTTTGGAATGGAAGTTCTCGATGCTATGATCAGTGATGCAATCAAGAAGAAAGCAGGATACAAGTATTATATGGCTAAGAAAGTAGAAAGCTAGAAAGCTAAAATTGTTGATGAACCAGAAGAGCAACACGTATCTCCAGTCAAAAATGAAAGAGGAAAAGGTTTTATGTGTTATGGTGATCAAGTAGCGAATGTTCCCAACAAACTCAAGAAAGATGCTATGCCAAGGAAAACAATATCTCTTACTATCGCTGAAGAAGCAGTTGTAGGTGAACTTGCAAACTTCATCACTATTCAAGAACCGCGCTCTTAACAACGTCGAAGGAGTCAATTGACAATTAACAGACAAACTAAAGAAGTTGTTGAAGATATGTACAATGAGTGAGGACATAAACTCAAAGGACCAACAATTGAATATCCAGCAGTTCAGTCATTGTTAGACTTACGGAAAGGATCGAAAGCTAGCAGACTTGAGAGTTTAAGGAAAAAGAAGTAACCAGTTGCAGGAGAAGGATCGAGTGCTACTCATAACAAATACTATTCTTCATCAGATACTGATAGTGATGCAACACTCTACTCTTCTAGTTCAGACAAGCCAAAGAAGTGCAAATAAAACTGATGATGCTGACGAATCTGATATGGACTTGTCCGATGATAATCTAGATGGAGATAATGATGATGATGCAAGGTATGGAGTGTTCATGCATAACAAGTCTACTGCAACACCCAACTCTACCTATTTCAGTCCGACGGTTACAAGTTCCTCACTAGACTTCATTCAGACATTGCTAGACGAAACACCTACAAATGAATTGATGGATTTTATGAGTCATCCAGTGTATAATGATACTCAAACAACCTCAATGGTTCATAACCCAGAGGTAAATCCTAATCTAACAAGCTATATATCAGGTACATCCGAAGTACCACTTGGTACACATGTAGATGTTCTAGCAACAAAAAACTTTAATGCAGGAAATGTTCCCAGACGAGAATGCTCATCATATACCATCTCTACCAGCAAAGAAAATTCCCTATCATACAACATATCCCCAACCAAGCTCACTTCAAGCCAAAGCAAAGAATCTGACGCAAAAGGCGAAAAAGAATATGAGGAAGATTAACTTCAAGAAGGCAGTCGCACATAAATTCAAAGAATATCATCAGAAGCTGGAAGCTCTTATAAATTTCAACGTTTCTGAAGCATTTGAAAAAGCCGTTCAAGTAAAAATTATGAAAGAAATCAAAAAGCTTCTACCTACTCATATCTCAAATGCCATTGCAAATTATGTTAACCCTCGCCTTAACACCTCTGTGCTCGAAGTAATGAAAACCAACCAAATCAATCTCTTTACTCAATCATCCACCTCTACTGATGATCTCTCAAAAATGGACTTTAAGTTAAAGCTGTTGAACCGAATTCACTTGAATAACTCAAATGACACTCATACAACTCATCAATAACTTTATGACACCCTGATAATGCTCCAAATATACATAAAATATCCCTCAAAAATACGTAAAATATATATGTTAACGCATGAAATATTGCAAGTTTTGTGTTGGTGCATTAACTGTTTCAGGACCAAAGATAACAAGAAGGACCAAAAGTGTCAAAAGAATCTCGTTAAATGCACTAACGGTCGTTAAAGGAAGAATCAAGAAGGGAAATAAATGAAGAATTAATGAAAAGGGCCAAAGTGCGGCGCACATACCTCAAGTGCGGCGTACTTCAAAGAGGGATAAATGCAATTGAATTAACACACCAAGTACGAGGCACAAATATGCTTGTACGGCACACTTCTCCTGCAGTTACAAGGAAATAATTATGATTGCACTAATTGATTGAATTTTCCAAATTCTTTTTCCCACAACGGATACCCTATGATTGGCTATAAATAGAGCACGAAATTCAAAGGTTCAATAATCCCATTTTCATACAATCATCTCTAAATTATCATTAGAAGTTCTTAAGGAGTTTTTCTAGCAAGTAGGAAGTTGTTCTTGGGGAAACTTGAAGTATTCTCTGAATCTTCATAGTTTCCAGGTTGTAATCACGCTGAAGGAACAAAATTCAGGCCAAAGGTGGTGGAGGAATAGTGGTGCTAGTAGAAATTCCGGGTAACTAGTGTTTGGATCGAAGAAGTTCTTGTAATAAACCATATCATTTGCTTTTGGAATCGGTATAAATACGTTATTCCTTTTTGTTATAATGTTTACTGAATCTATGATGATTGTTACGTGTTTTGTTGCTATGAATATGGAGTAGTAATTTATATTTATTTGGGCTATCATGATCGATGTTATGAATGAGCTGTGATATAATGCTTATGAATGTGATGATAATGAATTCGATGTTTAAGTATCCGGTAACTTGTTGATGTTTGATTATTCATACTTGTTGGAGATAGGTCGAAAGATTCCATCAATATGTCTATATTTCGCGTTGTTTGTCTATGGCAATTCGATACTAGTTTTGTGAGAATTAACTAGTAAAATATTTATCAACCCGGAAATGGAGATGTTTAACACTCGATCATATGTCTAACAAACTTGATTAAGGGAAATTATCATTATCATATTCATACTTGAATCAATCTTAATGCGTTATATATATTAAAGACTACAGGCCGAAAGGATTCTTGAATATATGAAATAGTTAATTGTATGAATGATTATCCATCTTTTCATGCTCTTATGCTTAAATCCATATTGCTTGATTGCTTGCTTGTTCATGATCATTGCTCTAAGTCCAAATAAATATTGCTTTTAATCTTGAAATACTTTGAAATCTTTAGATCGTAACAGTACTTATACCAAGTACGCCGCACTTCCTGCCCCTTTCACAAACAAAACCAGTTTTCAAAAGAAGAAGAACATCTAAACCAAAACCCCAAAACCCAATAAACTGTAAATTGACTATTTGAAAATGTGTAATTTATTCCTATTATTCATAATTGTCGAAATCTTGTATTATCGTAATTTATTCATTAAAATAAGAAAAATAAAAAAGAACTACTTCATAGCTTATTTGTTTGAATTTCTGAACGCCTACATATATTTCTTAATTGCTAAATATTGCCTATTTAACTTTGACTACTTGCAAAATAAAAAATGAAAATTTTAAAAGAATTAAAAAGATTTATAGAAATTATATGATAATTGATGTACTTAAGAACCTGATATTTTCTTTGATTAACAGATATTTTGGAAATAATGAAGTTATGCAATATAAAAATGCTAAAATAAAACGATTTAAAATTTTAAAATTAAAAGTTTAAATAGTACGGCGTACTTAGGAGTAAGTACGCCGGTTTTTTTGAAAAATCACAAAGGATTTAAAAAAAATCAGAAAGTACGTCGCACTTCCTTTGAAGTGCGCCTCACTTTCCTGTCTGAAACCAAATAGAATGTTTGTTTCTTTGTTTTTAAACGAAAATTGCTTGAATTAAAAATTGCTATCTGTTTATTGATAATGTGTAAGTGTAAAAAACTACTATTGTCTGTTTTTACTAACCGACTAATGGTTGTTCTAATATTGTGCTATTTTTTAGAGTTATGGATCCCAATTCAAGTCTTGGAAAATTTTGCTTAGGAAACAGTGTCATTGAAATCTCGAGTGACAAGGTTGAAAGATCAAGAGATTGGAATTCTTTAGAATATCAGGACACAGCTGGTAGTAAGGGAAAGAAAGTGACCAAAGTACTTAGTTTTTACAAAATGGAAACGGACAAAGTAAGTAAACGGTATATTGCACCATGCTTCATGAACGGTTTGGATGCATATGATGGTGAGATCAATTTAGCATTTGATGAAAACTTGATATCAAATGAATTTTCGGTGAAGTTATGTTTGGATTATGAGGTCAAGAAAACGAACAAGCTAGTTAAGAAAGAGCTCATTGTTGCCTTAAGGGGAGAGCTTTACTTTGTTAAATTTATCATCAATCCAAAGGAAGATGATGTTGAACTAGGAGTTATTTTGGGAAGATTGTTCATAAGGCTAGTTAATGAAATTGTTGACTTGGGTAGCGGGGTGATTATTGTTTATCCAGAGCAGGATCTGTTTGAGGACGATTTTGAGAAGACAGAAAAGAGTATGGATGACTGGGATCAGTTACTTGATTTCAACTTTGATGATATACCACCGTTGGGTGGAGGAGAACTTCCGCTATTTGTATGTAAAATAGGGAAAAGTAGCCGAAATAAGAAGAGAGCAATGGAGAATCTTAACTTGTTTTACCAAGATATAGGACCATTTCATCAGCTGGTAGACATTTAACTCAAGAAGAGGCGGCAAAGGAAGCATTGGCAATTAATATTAGTTAGAAGTTTACCTTGTTGCAGGAAGTAAGGCCGGTACTTGAAACATTGGCTTACAGTGACAAGTACAAGAAAGTGCTCGATGAGATTTGGAAGGACAAAGTGGAACTAGATGGAATGATTGTAAAGGAAGAGGAGTAAGCAATAAATAAAGTCAAAGGAGAGAAGTTGAAAGAGAAAGACGACCTGAGAGCATTTATATTTCCTATCAGAATTGAGGGCAGGATCATCGAAAATGCATTGGCCGACACTAGGTCGGATATCAATACCATGCCTTACCGTATTTATGAGAAGTTAGGAAGAGAAGAGATAAAAAAGGTGGCAGAGGGATCACAATGATTAATCATACTCAGGCAGAACCTATGGGAATACTTACAAATGTTCTTTGTCAAGTGGGAGTCACTACCCTAATTGCTAAGTTTCTGATCTTGAATATACCAATCGACCGTGATGCACCGATAGTAGTTGGTCGGGAATTCATATATACAATTGGTGGCATAGTCAATACCCCAGAAAGACTCTTCTTAACTTTTGATGGAGTTTGCCATCAAACTTTCCGTGCCGCAAGATCCGATATTTTGAGAACCGCGGAGAGCGATAGCGATAACGAAGAAGAGTATGAGATTAAGAGAAACAAGTTTGGCGCACCAATTTATGGTCCAAAACCAGCAGCATATCTGAATTGTAACGATCCAACTGAGTGATCGTTAGCTCTACAAGCAGTCATTAACCTATTCCGGAAGATTAGTGTTTGGAAAAAAGCCGTTAGTTTCCTTGGTTCATTACCTGTACCGTTGCAACACGTTGACTGGAAACTTGATTACAAAGGTTGTTATACTAACGAAGAGAAAAAAATGGACAGTGGCGTGCTGAGATAAGGTTGACTAACCCATATGGGAATATTTATGTGTAAGAATTCACAACCAAGAAAACAAGCCGAAAATTGTCAAAATATCATAACTTGAGTGACATCATGTCACCCAACTGGTTTATTGAGTGAAGCGTTGGATTGAGTAGGAATAAAGGAGAGAAGTCTACATACTCCTAAAACTATTTTACTTTTCTTGTTGAGTCGAAAATAAAAATCATTTGTATAAATCCATAAGGGATTGCACTTGATGTACGTACATTGGTCTGATTAGTGATAAATATTAATATTGAGTCAGTATGATGGATTGGAAAGTTTATGTTATGATTAAATTATAAAATGTGCGAGGTAAGTTTGTGTAATCTATAAAAAATATAATATAATTTCTTAAAAAGAGGAAAAGTACTTCTATGAAGTGCGCCGCACTTTGTGGCGGTTTTCATATATAAAACTTACAAAATAAGATTTAACACACTATAAAAACTCACACACTCATCAAAACCGTCGGGTTTCTCACAAAAATAAGGAAAATTTCAAAGAGATCAATCCATCAAGTCTTTAATCATGCCTAGGGTATGTTAACATTATTCCTAAACTTTGTTTCTTGTCAATTAATCTAATTACTTGTTCATTAGGGTTGTTTATAATTAGATTAGGGAAAATCAATTCTATGTTTGATATGAACATTTGAACCATAGAATTATGATATATAGGAGTTATTTATCAAAATGCATGTTGAAATATTAATGAATCTAAGAACATTGTTCATATTATGAATTTATATTTAAAATAAATTATTGGAAAATCATAAGAAAATCAAAAATTATTTTACCAGTCCAGAAAGTACGTCGGTTTTAGGATAAAACCGCCGCACTTTGCCAAATATCCAGGAAGTACGCCGCACTTCAGTGAAGTGTGCCGCACTTATTACACCATAATGTCACAGAACGTTTACAAAACCATCAAAACCTTGACCATTTATGCCAAATCATTTCTAACTTAACTATACACTTTATTGTTGATTGTTTTTTATGTGTGGACCATGGGAGGAAATGATGATGAAACTGGTTCATCTAGACCTAAACGCTCTAGATAATTTGAAACCGTGGAAGAGGTATTGCTTCTGCAAATTCATCATGAATTTTTTCTATAGGAAGGTTGCAGACATATCTACTCGTCGTGTGTCGTGAATTGGGATATATTGAATGGAATGGGGTGTGATGGAGAAATCGATGAGATGTTGAGGATTAAGGTGCATGAATCTGGAAATAATAAAGAAATATTCACTTATGTGGCGTGGATTAGAGATTTTAACATCAAGGAACCAATTTACTTAGAGCATTGCCACGAGTTTTACTCAACTTATGAATTTGATGAAGTTTATGCGGACGATGAATTGCAAACCAAGAAGATCATCAAGTTTAGACTTTGTGGTCGTGCTCACAGTTTGACCTTGTTAGAATTTGCTCAAAGGTTGGGACTTTATCATGCTGATAAGCTTGATGAGGACGGTTTTGATGTGTATTTTCAAGGAGGGTTGCGTAGTGATGAGCATTTTAATGCTCTAGAGTATTGGTATAGCATTAGTAGAGAGGAGAGCTTGAGTTTATCTAGGAGTCATGTTTCTACTATCAGATACCCAATTTTGAGGGTGATTCACAAGATGATCACTTATGGCTTATCTCAGAGGACAACTAGGTATGACAAGATACAGAAAAATGATTTGTGGCTATTGAGTATGTTTGATACTAGACACTAAAATGGGTATGCGAATGTGGCTTGGTTGATTGCGAGGTGGATGAAGAGAAAAGGAGCTGGTACTCAAAAAGAGAGTGAAATTTGCTGTGGACAGTTTATCACGAAGATTGCTAAGAAGGCAAGGGTGTTGACTGATGAGGTGAAAAGGAATTTGAGTGCTCCAATTTATTGTAGAGATTTGGATACACTACACTAAGAGATTTGATCGACTCTAAGGGTAGACTGAATCCTGAAGATCCACAGCCGGGTGTGCTGAGAGTTGGTATTCCTAAACCCTCGAGAGCATCTATGCAGGACTTGTACGATAGGATGGGTAGTATGGAGATTCGTCAGCAGACTATAGAGAGGATGGAGTATAGGCAGTCGTATCACTAGGACAAGTACCAGGGAGTGTCTGAGCACATGGCTAGGGTTTATAACGTTCCACTACAGGGAGCCTACAACCCACCAGGTTATGCTCAATCACAGTATGATCAGCAGTACCCACCTCAGCCACCACAGTATCTACAGTATCAGCAGCAGCAGTAGGATGATGACGAGTAGTGTCGAGATGACACAAGCTGGTTGAGGGACCGCATGTTTTGGGTCACGTATGTTTAAAAACAAATTCACTAAAAACATTAGTATTATTATTATTAATAGGGTGTGTAAAATGCCTCTGTTGGCATTCAAAACAATATTATCATACTTTTTACTATCAATTAATTAGGAATATTATTATTTGTGTGTGCTATGCAGTATTTATATTGTAACAGAAAAAGAGAAAAAAGAGAAGGGCGCGAGACGGAATTTGCGCGAAGTAGAAAAAGGGGAAATTTATAGAGTATTATTTCACTTTTCCATTTTATCTTTCTATATAATATTTCACATAAGGGACAATGCTCATATTAAGTATGGAGAGGGAGATAAACTGGAAAAGTAAAGAAAAGAAAATAAAGAAAAGGTTAAACGAAAATTTTTGAAAATAACATTTTATTGATCACATACAAGCAATCTGACTCTGGATTGATAACATTACTAGCATATTTATACCACCTAGAAAATTCTGCGGATTAGATCTTAAGAATTCGAGTATCCATCTTTGATACCTATGATGATTTTATCTTTAGCTTTCTCGAGTTAAGGTTTGAATGCAACTGCAAGTGTCTCATCTGTCGTTACGGCTGTGTATTTGTAGTTTGTCGCCTTTTCTGGAGCTTTGGTATCGATTTAAATTATATGAGTGTGCCTGTGATTTGTTAATTCTAGAACTTGTGCTTGAAATCTTTATGAGACCGCAGTAGGAACACGTTCGCGTGTTATAAACATTTTACTGATAAAGAGGTGATAACAATATAAATATAAGTAACCAATACTTTTGTTCAAAAAAGTTTTTTGATAAAATTATCAAAAAATTTATCTGTACGAATTAAATAGCGTAAATGTTGGTATCACCATTATAATAAAGTGCGAAGGTTGAAAACTTCTGCGTTCGTTTGAAGTAGTGTGCTTATCCTAAGTATGGGGGGAAAGCAAGTTTCCCCCAAGTGAAGTAAACTAGTGTTATAAAAAAAGAAGTAAAGGAATAGTTGGTTACATTACGGATAAGGTGGATTATGATTTTATTATAAACCTTTTTCAACAAATATAAAAATAATATCACTAAATAAATTACCTCTTTTGATGTTTATGTTTGGTGCTTACGCCATGTCTGTGAAGTTTAGTTTCCTGTACAAGCTTATGGTAATTTGAACATTTCATGATTGCGTGTATGAGTGACTTCCGTTTACTATCTATTTTAGTAAACTGAGCGAGTGTGAAAACAATCTTATCTATAAAAAATTCGTGAGGGCTTGAGGGCAAGCAATAAGCTAATTATGAGGGGATTTGATAACGCTCCAAATATACATAAAATATCCCTCGAAAATACGTAAAATATATATATGTTAACGCATGAAATATTGCAAGTTTTGTCGTTTGTTGGTACAATAAATGTTTCAGGACCAAAGATAACGAGAAGGACCAAAAGTGTCAAAAGAATCCCATTAAATGCACTAACGGTCGTTAAAGGAAGAATCTAGAAAGGAAATAAATGAAGAATTAATGAAAAGGGCCAAAGTGCGGTGTAACAACACGAGTTTTACGACGCGTATGACAATCGCGAATCTGACGTCATTATTATTATTATTTTATAAATTCGTGTGAACGAACGTCGACATTTAAAATTTTATTTGTCGAGAATAATTATTTTCGTATTGTATTTCGAACGGAAATTAGAAATTTTATTTTTGGACGTTTCGTGAGTCAACGTTTGAGCGCGCGTCCGTTAAACGTTTTAAGCATCGTAAAATTTACGACGCGTCTCGTTATTATTTTTATGATCATAAATTATTATTTTGCGAACCTTGTCGTCTTTGTTCCTTGACCTTGGCTAAACTCGCGCTTAACATTTATGTTTTTATTTAAATTATATGTAAGTGTTACTTTAATTCAACGTTTACAAAGAAATACATGTAAAGAAAATACAATAAAAAATACTTTTGCATGTTCTAGCCCTCTTATAGCCGGCTATGGACACAAGAACACACACTCAACATATTTTGAGTTCCAATGATAATCATTGTGTTATATCTCTTCCAAATAATCCCTTTATATTCATTAGTAAACACATATCTCAAAAAATTTAATTTCTCTTCTTCCTTTTCTTTGCTTTTGTCCGGCCACCCTCACACACACATATACAAATCCTTTTTTCAAGTTTTGATTATTGAAACCTATACAAACATCACTAAAAAATAGTTAGGTCAGTCAAGAATCAAGTAGAAAACATTGTTTTCTTTTTTCTTCTTTCTTTTGGGGTCGGAAGAACAAGCAAACACCCCTACTCTTGATGTTTTTGATTTTCCAAATAGCAAATGAGTTTAGATGGTGTTAATATAATCATCTAAGGTGAAAAAGGTTACATGCATTAAGGTTTATGTATGGTTGAGTTTTATTAAATTGGTGGGTTTTGATTTGATTAAAGATGGTAAGATTAGTGGGGAAGTAATATAAAGAAGTTGGAGGGAGATTTAATTTGAAAACCAAAGGGGTTTTGGTTTTGGTTGAGGGTTCGAACCAAAGGAGACACACAAAGGTGTGTTTTGTTGTTTGAATGTTAATCAAGACTAGTTTAGGTTGATTTGGTTTAGTTGGAATTGGATTTGGTTTTGGTTTGGGTTTAGATTTGGGTTCAAGGTCACGGCCAAAAAGGAACAAGGGGCAAGCTAGTTTTTCTATCGAGTCCGATCTTGCTAAGATAGCAATGTGAGCATTCTTTTTATATTTGTTTCGTTTGTTTCGACTATTTGAATTGATTATACTTGTTGCATGTGATGAAATCCATAAGATCTTGCGTCGTCTAGTTAGATTATGTTATTAATTGATTGAGCGAGTTGAATATAAATTATAGGCTATTTTAGATATGCCGTGAATGAGTTTTTGGGTCAAAAATAAATTTTGGCGTGTCTTGTAACGTGCAAGTTTTGGGCAGAAACTTTGGCACGGAAAATGAGGTTTGAAATTTTTAGAAATCCAATTTTTGATTGTAAATTATTAAAAAGCTTTCTTAGACGATCGTTTTGATATAAAATGGAGCTTCTAACTCCTAATAACGAAGAAACTAGAGCGAAAACGAGATATACTTTTTAAGTAGAAAATTCAGCATTTTGGGTAATTACTAGTTGCTGAGAGAATTTTAAATGCCCGTTTTAAGCACTTTCGAGTCTGTTTCGGCCTTCCGGCGAAACACGAAAGTTGCTCGGAATGACGTTTTACTTTGCCGCGAGGCTTGTTGGTTTTAAAATCGAGTAATAACGGGTCAAGACCCAAGGTCAAAATCTGCACTTTTATTAAATTATAATAAGTTCCTCTAGAATCTTGCAGGGGCATTTTGGTCATTTTTTGTCAAAAAAATCTCTTTAGAGTCCGAGTCATGAAAATGTGATATAATGGGTCGTTTAGAACGGGTCAGATTTAGCTATATAAGTATACATAAAGTAAAAGTCAAATGAAGTCCAACGTTGACTTTTAAAAGTCAACGGGTTGAGGTAAAACTTGTTGAACGTTTATAAAATTAATAAACGCTATTATTATTACGAGTATAATATTTTAGACTTAACGATTGTTATGAACAAAGAAGATACTAAAAATAGTAACTTTTGAAATATTCGGAATATAACCCGACACGAGTAAATGATAACCAATTTGGGCGTCGAAAGTTCGACGAGATAAATAAATATTTCTATAAATATAAATAAATGTCGAAACTTAGTAAAACTGGTAACTTTTCGAAAATAGTAACTTCCTAAAAATAGAAAGTTTTCGAAAATAGAAAGTTTTCAATAAGGTATTGGAACGTGTAACAAAGAGATAACGATCGTAACCTAATATTGTGGGGTTTTAGGATCTAAGGCGCGCAAGTGGATTTCTCATCACATGTATGAATATATATATATACTATATTTATATGATTTTGTCGATATGATGTACGCATCGTTAACCATACTTTTCGGTATAGTAATCGAACGACGTAATTTATAGGTCGTGATCGTGTTCGTTGATTTTCCGTGGATTGTTTCGATTATTTGATCTTCGGCTTAGATCAATGTGAGTTCATAGCTTCGCTTTTGAACTATTTTAAATGTTTTTAACCCGCGAGGAGGATACTTGATGTTTTATGAAAATGAGAACGCAAAATGTTTTGTTACGTGATTTGATTCCATGTTATGAGTATATGCCTTTTACTGTGTGACCGTTAATTGCCGAGGAGGTGAACACTGAATGCATTAAATAGATCTATTGGGTTTGACAACCCTGTCCGGGGTCTAGATCCAAAAGGAAACCCGGTAACGGACATTCTGTATTGAGACTAGGGGTAGTGGCTGTCACACCCCGCCAAGGCGGAAACGCGAGGCGTAAACAAGAATGGATATCATCACAACACATGGTGTCTATATAGAG
>BQNB010070829.1:0-32987 GCA_026074375.1 Tanacetum coccineum
GAGCTTCATAGCCAAACAACTATAAATCTTGGTGTCTTAGTTTAATTGTTCATTCCCTCATCTCTTTATATTGTTGTGATTCTTACTTATTGTTTGTTTCGTTATTTCAAGTAGACATATACATTGTTGGTTCATATTGTTAATTAGCTAAACATATACTCGGATATAACAAATTTTAGAAGTAAAATTTTAAAATGCTAATTAACCTGTAAACTATTCAACCCCCTTCTAGTTTTCACAATTGGTATCAAAAGCCGAGATCACTCAAGATTTTTAAAATTGTCACACCCCCAAAATCGGACTGCAGCGGAAAGGGTAACATTGGGGTGCGACGTACAGGCACAAGGTACAAGTCACATAAAACGACCTCAAAAGAGACGTTTTTAAAAGTTACACATTCGATATAATATAAAATCAGAGTTTTACAAAAGAGGTCCCAACATGTTTAACAATACATAATGTTTTCAAAGAAATTATGTTTTGTCGAATGTATAAAAAAATGTAGAGTCTCTGAGTACATATCCGTGCGGCTTTCCTCTGAGCAATATACCTGAAAAACCTGAGATAACAGCGAAAAACGTCAACAATAATATTGAGTGAAGTTCATAGGATTTTTAATAAGTAAAGCAGTGAAATCCATAGAGTTTATAGTAATAATTGCAACGAATACAATCATCATATAAATAGATATTATTGCATCTAAGCTCATGACACTCAAAACTGACAGTATATATCAATAATGATATATAAGATAATAATGGCCCCGTGTAGGTTATTGCCATATACATAGAGTTACAAATATAGTATGTTTGGTTACCTATCTGGCTAACACAAACGGGATTCGTCAATTCCGATAGGCTTATCGACAATATTCGCGTTCACACACAAGTGATTAATGGTGTATGATGTGGGGGGACATATGGCATGAAGGGACTTAGACACAAGCAATAATATATTCAGGAAGGCCTACAGTTTTGCAATTAATTGTCCGTAAGTAGATGCAATAGCGTGAGTACAAGAACGAACACAACGACTATCTATAACCCTTGAATGTAGACCTCATTAGACGCGACCTAATACAAGTAAAAATATTTATAAAAATCTAAATAATATGCTCAGACAAAAGAATGACAACTAGCTAGGTCACTCATTTAAAATATATAATATATCGTAGATGTTAATAGTGTATTAGTAATAATCTGCTATATGTTGTTAAAATATACTATTAGATTATTAGATTGATCATAATATTTGAGACGTACATCTTATAAACATAATTATGTTGAAGAAAAAATAACTAGACTAATATTTTGGACTAGTTTTAAAGAGCATAAAATGTAAAGGGGCCAAAAATGTAACATCAAAATTCTATTATATTTATTTGTATCTAGTTATATAAATTAGGGACTAAAAATGTAAATATGCAATTGAAATGCATGAAAATGACGTAGACTTATTCTTCATTCTTTTTCTTAGTAGTATTTCATTCTAATATCACTAGTCATTATTAATTGTATTCATTGCTGATCGTATATTCAGTTGATAGCAAGTGATACCTTAGCTCCACGCGGAAATATGAGTGATTCGGAGTCGTGATGCACGAGTATAAACACCGACACGAACACGAATACTAACAAAGTTAAATCTTCCCGAGACTCGAACCAAAACACGAACTCGAACCCGCGGCTAACGAACCAAAAACTCTTAAAGAGACGTGTAAGTGTTGCGTTAGCTACATGTTGTGCTTGTTACTTCTTCATTTTGCTAAACCTTGCTGAAGATTTATAATATTTGATCACTCTAAAGAACCTGAGCTTCATATACTATTAAGAACTACGTCATCTTATGCCACTAAAACATACAATCCTTACTCATAACTTTTCATGTTTAATACTTTCGAGAATTACTTGTTCCATGTACCACGTAATCTCTTTTGATAATCTAGATTATATCCCATTGTAACTTTTTTTAAAGACCTTCGAACCAACTCATAATGCTTCAACTTGATACCATCTTTTTAAAATTGCCATGCTTAGAAATTACTAAAAATATAGAACGTAACTTTATTTGTGAAAATAGAGGACTAATGAAAGTGAGTTTAACTCCTTTTATATTGCTAGAAATCGTGGCCTGCAAGACTTGATCGTGAGCCACAAAATGAAAAACTCAACACATGTTATCTATTAAGTTACACTAGACGAGTATCCGCGCATAGCAGCGGAAATTCCTAGCGACAGATAATTAACGATATTCGGTATTGTGAGAAGTGTTTCGTGCAACGTTCAAAATAAAACGTTGAAAAGATCAAAATGTAATTGCAAACGGTTGTAACATATGATCATTCAAATATAGCAACGGAATTTTCTAACGGCAATGGGTGATGAATTATAAATGGGTTACTAACTCATGGTTGTTTATATAGGTTCTTCGAGTGAGTTATGAAAAATAATTGTCAAACATTCCTTTATTACACAAACTTCTAACCATGTATATGATGTAGTAGTAATTACTTATATAATTTCTTTAAATACCAGACGTACGTATGAATATGAGACTTGTGTTTTCAACATTATGTGTTTTCAACTTAAAACATTAAACATTACCTTCCTTAAAATAGAGTAAGTTTTCAACCACTTTAATACATTTTCAGCAATCAAACATTGATGTGATACATTATTTCCTTAAATAATGTATAGGTATTAGTTGGCAGTGAATGAGTATAGGTATTAGTTTTCATGTCAACCATTTTGTCAATCAATGAGTATTAAAATCTGTTAGTTTTCATATCAATCAATGAGTCAACCCTTGTGGGATTTAGTTTTCCATATTATATAAACATTCATTGATGGTATATTAAACACTTCCTAAAATATAATGGATTTTTACTTTCAACATTTCAAGAATTTAAGAATGGGTGCTTTACCCCCTAAACTTTACTGAAAAATTAATAACAAAATGTGCATCATAAACTTTATATATAAATTTACATTAAAAAAAACTTTATAACAAAGTTTATGCAATAAACTTTATAATAAATGTACACAATAATTTTTATAACAAATACGCCCCCACAGCGGGAATCCGGCGAGAGAGCAGCAGTTCCGGTGTCTATTTCCGGCGAATCAGGTGCGTTATTCCGGTGAGTAAGCGGCTGGCTATTTTTCGACCGAAAAGGCTAATTCTTTCAACAGTACCTAAAAACGCAAAATTTTTGATAAAACATAAATCTACAAATCTACAAATTAAACTATATATTTATTTATAAACTTTATAAAAACAATAGTATGCATGGTACTCATAACTTACTTTGGATATTTTTTTCCACTGATAAAGGTTTCAAATTTCAAAAAGTGGTATAACTTCATTATCTGAAATTCTGCAATACCATGAACAAAAGTATGAAATTAGTTATATTGAGCATGATATTCAATCAAAATTTCTCATACGAATCTACATAATGTAACTTCTGTGATTTGGGAACATATAGGTGATGTGATGTCGCGATGGTTCTACATTGATTCAAGATCACATGATCCATCTAAAAATATAGTTTTACATTTCCACTTCTAACTAAAATTCCTCGTTCAGCAATTCAAAGAAGCACGTTTAATAATTTCATTCTTTGATATGGATGGAGAAGATTTAGAAGACCCTAATGAGAAAAATATTTCGAGATTAAAATCAACAATGGAACCTGAAAAAAAGAATCCACAACAATCTAAATTATCGGAAGACCATCACAATGAAAACTTGACAACATCCTTTGTTCTCATATTCAAACATCTAATCACATCCTGCAAAACATAATTAGACCATATTAGTTTTAGGAAAAGGAAGTAAAAAAACAAAAAATACCTTACAACAGTTGGTGACGTCCGGCGTGGTAGTGATGACGTCCGGCGTGGTGGTGGGTTACGTTCGAAGTGGTGGTGGGTTACGTCCAGAGTGGTGGTGACGTCCGGTGTGGCCGACAGTTTTGACGTTCGGTGTGGCCGACGATAATGACGTCCGGCGGGTGGTGGTGAGGTGGGTTTTTATTAGAGAGAGTTTTTATGAAAGTTTTTGTGGTGTGTGTTGTGTGTTTTATTTATAGGGGAATAGATAGAAATTTTCAACTTCAAAATTAACAATTAGCATTCAATCAAATTAACAATTAGCATTCAAATCAACAATTACCATTTAAGTCAACAATTAGCATTCAAATCTGCTTCCATATAGGTGCGTTTTATTTGCCAGCCATTCTCACTTCCTTAAATAAAATGATTCCTAGTTTCAACATTCTCACTTCCTTAAATAAAATGCTACATTCCCGCCAATCATGATATGCGTGTTAAAAAGGTTTCCAGTTTTGTGTCAATCAATCATCAATCAACCTAGGTCGTTCTAAAGTTTCCAGCGTGTAGCATGTAGCATTTAATTTTTTAGTTTTCATGATTTGTATGAATATGCTTTATATGTAGTATAGATAAAAGATGTTACTTACATGTTTCGATTATACCAAAAGATGTCAATATATGTCTCTTTTCTTCCAAAGCCACGTATTTGATTTTATTATTATTATTAATTTTAATTAATTTTCTTTTTATAATTAGAATGTTAAGTGGTATTGTTAGGGCCAACGGGTATATACGTAAAATATTTCAAAAGTTTTAACATACAATCAAATTAAAATTAGCATATCAATCAACAATTAAGCAATTAAATCAACAATTAGCTTCCAAATCTCTGCTTCCATATAGTGCGACTTTATTTGCCAGCCATTCCTCACTTCCTAAAATAAAAATTATTCTTTTTCAACATTCTCATTCCTTAAATATAAAATCACTACATTCCACAAAAAATCATGAATTCGTGTTAAAAAGGTTTCCAGTTTTGTGTCAATCAATCATCAATCAACCTAGGTCGTTCTAAAGTTTCCAGCGTGTAGCATGTAGCATTTAATTTTTTAGTTTTCATGATTTGTATGAATATGCTTTATATGTAGTATAGATAAAAGATGTTACTTACATGTTTCGATTATACCAAAAGATGTCAATATATGTCTCTTTTCTTCCAAAGCCACGTATTTGATTTTATTATTATTATTAATTTTAATTAATTTTCTTTTTATAATTAGAATGTTAAGTGGTATTGTTAGGGCCAACGGGTATATACGTAAAATATTTCAAAAGTTAAGTTAGAACCACGAAAAATAAACGTACACAATAAAAATAGAATTACCACATACGGGATACTTTTTTGAAATAATAAAAATACGTTGAGCCACATAGACAGATATTTATCTAAACACGGTTGAAGTTTAAATAGAAACGAAGAATTACTAATCGGTTAAATTGTAAAACAAAAACTTCTACTCTAAAGTAAAAATAAAAATTGGAGTGTGAATTTAAATATTGACCTGAAAATTTACGGGGTGTAACATCCTTCCCCTGTTAAAAGAGATTTGTCCACAAATCTCAAGTCGTGATAATCGGTGCAGTTATAGATTTTGAAAACAAATATGATATTTCTTCTGAAGTTGATCTTCACGTTCCCAGGTGAACTCAGGTCATCTTCTCGAGTTCCACTGAACCTTGACGATAGGTATACGACTCTGCTTTAGACGTTTGACCTCACGGTCTATAATTCGACTGGTTCTTCGATGAAGTGAAGCTTGTCTTCGAATTGGATTTCTTCTAACGGAATGGCGGGCGTCTCATTGGATAAATGATTTTTCATATTCGACGCGTGAAAGGTACTATAGGCCCTGCTCGGTTCATTCAGGAAGTTCGAGTCTACGCGACATGTCCAACTTTAGCAAGATTCTTGAAAGGTCCAATATAATGCGGGCTCAGCTTTCCCTGTTTTTTCATAATGTACCCTCACGTCTGGGTAACTCTATCGGCGATTTCGAGCAGCCTGTATTTTTTTGCGTATCCGAATGATCTTCTTAGTCGGTTCATGGTGAAGTGTTGGATCTAGTGACTCGGTTACCCCAACCTTGGTCCTGCAGATGGGCGATTGACGCTATTGGTCGTAAAACATCTTGAACGGTGCGACTTTGTTGCTGGTACGGTAACTGTCGTTGTAGAAAGTCCTACTAAAAATAGATTAGTGTTCCAATTGCTTTTGAGGTCGAGCTCGTAGTGTATCATCCGTAATTGGTATAGTTTGCTCGCTTTCGTAATCGATAAACACAGTTCACCTTATACTGTATAGGTGGTGCCTCCAAATCTTTAGCGCAAGGACTATAGCCCCTAGCTTTATGTTATGAGTCAAAACGTGTCTGAGGGGTTCAATGAAATATTCAAATAGGGTAGCAACGAATACCGCATAAAATAAAAGACGAATTATAAAACGTCTGCAATGTGCATGTAGGTACGGACTAGTGGTTAGGAAAATCTTCAATGAAAAGATTGAATATCTGTAATGATGAGAGAACAAGTGAAAACGAAGAATTGTTATGTCATAACGATGATCAAAGAAGCATATACCGAATACAATACGTAGCAAGATCGAATAATGAATTTGTGTCGATAATCAAGGCAAATAGAGGAATCAGATAAATTATTAATCTTCAAAGGAAGAGAATGCCAATGCAAATGGATTATAATAAGTTTGATATTTCAGGCTTAGAGAATTCTAAACGAGAGCTTAATTATTTTATGAACAAAGTAGCGAACAATCATAAATCAATACAATGAAAGGATGAGGGGGTCATAAAAGAAGAATAGTCATAGCATCGCGAGAGGAATAAATGAGGGCATATGAAGAAACAATAAAATATATCACGAGCATGTAGAATACGAATGTTTCAACGACTTAAGAGAGTATGTTAAAAGAACATATGTACAAATGTGATAATTATCAAAATGATAAATATAGAGGATGATTCGCATAAGCAGATTACGAAACAAAGAATTATGAAAAATCATTTGTACGAATAATTAAGTAAACAAGGAATCAACTGATCATAATAATAGGAAATAGAAGTAGATGTCAAGAATATCAAATTACAATAATGGTCAAAAATGAATGAACGTAAAGAATTATAAAAGACTATAGAGAGTCATTCGTGAAATTAACTGATGCAAAAGAGACAATTGATATCAATAGTTGAAAGATGCACATATCAAAGAAGTAGTATATCAAGGATGTTAAACGTGATAGGGGAAATAATGTTATGAACAATTAGTTGGTAAAGGGAGTTGATACCAATAGCTAAACCCATCACATATTAAGGATTTAGTATATCAAGGATATTAAAATGGGATATGGAAAATTAATTGTACAAATAATTAATTATTAAAGAGAGTGGAAATATATCCGTACCACAAAGCGAACAAAACATCGAGAGTTTTCAAAGAAATGTTTTAAATAAAAAGGGCATCATTGACTATAATGGTCGAGATTCTTACTTCGGAGTGAGGGATTGTTGGTTGTGTTGTTCCCAATGATATTCTAATCGGAAGACGTGACCTTCATTTGCGTGGTTTGTCTCAAGGGTCTTTATGCGTGATTCGTTCTTGACATCTCGGATCTCGTTCTGTTCTAGGCAAAATTACATGTCAGCCATATGTTGGGCTATAAGTCGCTTAATAGTTGCTAAACTTTAGCAGTTGTCTTCTTGGTGGCATAATTCTCCAAAATCACAAGAAGAAAAAAGAAAAAGAATAAGACGTTAATGAGGCGTGTTCCAATAATAACTGCTCCAAGGTGCCACATACGAGGTGACAAGTTAATTTTTGTATTCTAATTACCCGACATGTTTTCATGGGACAGAGTACGTGACGTCATATACGTTTTAGAGGTACGAGGCGAATGCTCAGACTTGGAGTCAAATAGTAAAATAACCAATGGGATCGACAAACTATGTCAAGTTTCGAAATCATCAAAAGAGAATTAAGTAAAGTCATGAAAAAGTTTTGGAGATCATCGTATCACTCACGATGTCTTGAGAAATGTCTAAAGACCATTGTGCATTCTCACAATGTCTTGAGGAAGGTTTAGTATTTATATAAATGTAACACCCCCTTATTTGACATATAGCAACGAAAGCAAATTTGGGGTATTACTTCATAAATCAACAGTCATAATCATAGAAAACGATTCAAAAGAGACGTTTTGGAAAATCTAGTTATCATTCAATAATATCAGAGTTTAACAAATAGAAGGTCCCAAAATACATATGAAAACATAAAGTTTGAATGATAAGAGGTTTGGACATCCTCAAGTCCAATGCCACTCTGTGCCCTAGATTGCTCAATTACCCAAAATAAACATGCTAAAAGGATCAACACAAAGGTTGAGTAAAATTTACAGTGTTTAAAATGTAATAGTTGAATACAAGTCAATGTAATAGTAATAATTGCAACGGATACAATTATCCTAGAAAACAGTATTATTGCCCTAAGCTCATGCAACCAAACATTAACATCCGAAGTCAATTTAACGACTTGAAGGAACGACTGTCATTAAGGAAAGGTAACTTGTCAAAGTTATCACTTGTTCTCAAATATAGTGCGTTACATTACCCCATGTACGGGTACACCAACGGGAGTCGTCACCCCCAATAGATCTATCTATAATATTCGTGTCCACTCGCAAGTGACTAATCGTTCATGATTAAGAAATATTGATAGTGAAGGCAAACTTAGGCAATAATATATCAGGATAGCATACAGTTGGAAAAATACTTGTATTCATGTTTATAGCATGTATCTCCCCATGGAGTTTAGGAAAACATGTAAAGGTGGGACTATGAACTCACCTTATCAATGTAGTTGATTGATTTGAAATTTAATTCAAATGAGAGTAAACAGCCTCGTCACGCAACCTGGGAGTAATATGTCAAGTCTTAGTTTGATGGATTATATTCCAAAAATTTATTTCATAAAGTTTAACGTGAATGTGTTTGGTTTATCAACTTGTGAAAATATATTATCACTGTTCGGGCTATCATAATCCAGAGGTCATGTAGTAAACGTTTGAGGAGCTAGGACACTTTAAATCGTAAATCCAGTAACTCGTCAAAACGTCTACCCAAATGAAAACCTCTCACATAAAATTCCCTAGTAATGTGATACGTTATAGTTTAAATGATAAGATTTTATCATTTTGGGTTTCTTCAAAAGCTAGTGGATGATAAATTATGTTAAATGTTTAACATAATTGATTTTATAGCGTTTCGATAGATGAATGATAACGAAAAATGTGTCGGGTTTTAAAAAAATCGAGTCTTATAATATTTAAATTTATATTTTTATAATTTGAATAAAAATATTACATCTTATACCTTTAAGAATTCAAAATGACAATATATACCATTGGTTTATATATATTTACAAAGTTAATCCTTTAAATACAACTTTTAAAATCTTTAAACCTTTAACTTTAAAGAATGGCAAAATAGCCCCTTTGAGTTATAACTTTAGGAAAATTACATTTTTTAGCTCCAATCAAGTTTAATTTTTAAAATGTAAGCAATATAAAACCCCTTTGTATGAAATCATTTGCGAATTAAGTCCAAAAACCATAATATTGATATTTTTGATTTAGAAATCAATTTTGTAGGTTATAGCCTATTAATATAAGCTATAATAAGTAACTTTTACGAGCTTATAACTTATCAAAAGAGCTTATTAACTTAAAAATTCAAAACGGGTTCGTTTGGTTTAAAAAGATTAACCCGATGGGTTTAAAGTTTTAAGATTAGTTTTCAAGCTTATAGAAATGATAAATAAGCTTATTAAAATAGCTTATAATATCAGCTTATAGCTTTTAGCTTATTAGATACACAAAATGGCTTATTAGGGTTTTAGGGTGCGTGTAGGGCACAGTTTGGTTTAGAAAAACTAAACAAAAGAGTTTTATGGTTCAAGGCTTATTCAAGTGACTTATATACAGCTTATACATGAACTATAATGATATAAGAGCTTATGGAACGAGCTTAGAGACTTACAAGTACACGGAATGGATAAAATGGGTCGTATAGAGCAAACACAACTTGAAAACTTTAAAGATGAATCAAGGACCCCTTTTCTCTTATTTCTTGGCTTCTACTTGCTGTATACTTTCTTCTTAATCTTCCTTAGACTTGTTTAGATCATGACTTGAGTATGTGTTGAGTTTTAGAGATGAATTGAAAAGTATGTATGTATGCGTGTATATATAGTGTAGAAATACTTAGGGACCAAGTTTAGGAGAAGTAGGGACCAGGTAAACTTGGTGTAATGTCCAAGGAATAGCTAGTGACTAGTATTAGAGCTAGGATGAGGTGTTGAGATGTGGATAGGGTTTGGTTATTAAGGGGTGAGGAGTAGGGTGTTTGCTTGGTGCACAAGGTGTGACAAGGTGCTAGGGAGCTAGGGTGGTGATGGAGGTGGTAGGGTGGTTGCTTGGTGGTGACAAGGAGGCTAGCAAGTAGGTGCATCATGGTGGTGGAAGGTTGGTTGCTTGGTTTAAGCTTAGTTTAAAACTAGTTAGGGTGTTTCGAGTCATTAGGGTTTTCAGGTTAGGATTTATGGTTTTGGACTAGCTAGGGTTTTAGGATTAGGGAGGAAAATGTTTAAATGTTTGTGTATTAAGTGCTTGTAACTTGTGCTAGTTAGTTTATACGAAAACTAGAAAGAAAATGGAGGGAAAATAAGCTAGTTTGAATTTATGCTTAGTCGGATTGTCAATTGAGCTTTAGGGAGTTGTATATTGATTTAGGAGGGAAAATATATTCAAAAGTTATGCATTGTATACTTGTACACATGCCTTGAAACCTTGTACATTTATTTTATATGCAAACATTACATATAATTAGGGTTTTGATATAAGCGTTTAACGTTTAAAATCCGTTTTGATAAAATGTTATAGAAAGTTTGTTAAATAGATAACGTATTTGGTAAAAATGATATTAGAACCTAGACTTGACATATTACGATGTTTACTTGATATAAACGTAGATATAGTTGGCATTGGTTGTTGCGTGAGCTCGTTTAGTTTGCTATGTAAGTTACGTTCCATAATGGGTGGAATAAAGCAAAAATATTCTCGTGAAAATGGTTGTACTTAATTTAATAAGTAGATATTACATTGATGAAAATTGTATCTAATTTAGTAGATGGATAATTACATTGATGAAAATTGTGGGTTGTTATAGTCTCCCAACCATAAAAAAAATCTCGTCCTGAGATTTAGTTGGATGTTGGAGTGGTGTTTGAAAATAGATGTGGATACTTGGCACGAATTTGATCTTTGCGTTCCCATGTAAATTTTGGTCCTCTTTTAGAGTTCCATCTTACTTTGACTAAAGGGATACGACTTTGTTTCAGTTGCTTGACTTCACGGTCCATAATTTCTATGGGTTCTTCCACAAAGTTGAGTTTGTCATCGAGCCGAAGTTCTTTCATTGGAATGACGAGAGATTCGTCGGATAGGCATTTCTTTAGATTAGAAACATGGAAAGTACTGTGGACATTATTGAGTTCTTCAGGAAGCTCAAGTTTATATGCCACTGGACCGACCCTTTTAAGGATCTTGAATGGTCCAATGTACCAGGGGTTAGCTTTCTCGTTTCGAATCGGATGAACCTTTTGAGTTGGACACTTTAAATAACACGATCTCTAACTTGGAATTCCAAAGGTTGTCGCCTTACATTGGCGTAACTCCTTTGCCGATCTCTTGCATCTTGCAAGCGTTGTCGAATTTGTACTATCTTTTTAGTGGTTTCATGAATTATCTCTGGTCATGTGAGTTGAACATCTCTAACTTTGGCCCAGTAGACAGGTGATCGGCACTTTCGTACATAAGTGCTCATATGGTGTGCCTTAATACTGCATGATAGTGTTATTGTAAGATAATTCTACAGTGGTAAGTGTTTCCCATCCTTTTCAGAAAATTTTTTTTTTCTATACACAGGCTCGAAGCATGTCTTTAAGTGTTTGGATGGTTCTTTCACTTTGTCCATCAGTCTCGGGATGATATGCCGTACTCATGTCTAATTGAGTACCCAAAGAACTTTGCATTAACTGCCAAAATCTGGATGTGAAATGACTGTCACGATCTGATATGATGGATATCGGTACTACTGGCGTGAACTATTTCTCCATTATATAAACTGTACGGTTTCCATACTATCTGTCGCACCTAGTGGGATAAAATGTAAGGGTTTTTATACTATCTGTTGCTCTGGTGGGGATGAAATGGGCTGATTTTGTAAGACGATCTACAATGACCCAAATTGTGTCATGTCCGTTTGAGGTTTTGGGTAATTTTGTAATGAAGTCCATCATTATTCTTTCCCATTTCCATGTAAGAATTTTTGGTTGTATCAGAAAGCCGGATGGCTTCTGACATTCTACTTTAACTCTAGAGCATGTCAAACATTTGCCGACATATTCAGCGATGATTGCCTTTATGTTAGGCCACTAATAGAGTTTCTTTAGATCCTGATACATCTTGTTAGAGTCTGGGTGGATGGAATACTTTGATATATGAGACTCATGCATGATCAAGTCTCTCAAATTACCAAAGAGTGGTAACCAGCTTTGATTCTTAATACATTAGGTTCCATCAAGACGTACTTCAAATGCTTTGTCCATTCCTTATAGGTTCTCAGCTTTAATGTTTTCTTCTTTGATCGCCTCAGTTTGGGCTTTGAGGATTTGTGATGGTAATTTTAGGTGAAGGTTCATGACTAATGCCCTAACTCGGAGTGGTTTGATTGGTTCCTTCTGGCTTAAGGCATCTGCTATAACATTTTCCTTTCCATGATGGCAGCGAATCTCACACTCATAATCTGCAAGCAATTCTAACCAACGGCGTTGTCTCATGTTCAACTCTTTCTGATCAAGGATATGCTTAAGACTTTTATGATTAGTGAACACCATACACTTTGTGTCATACATATAGTGTCTCTAAAATTTTAGAGTGAACACAACTGCTCCTAATTCGAGGTCGTGTGTGGTATAGTTTTTTCATTAGGCTTGAGTGGTCGGGATGCATATGCAATAACTTTTTCTCTTTGCATTAACACTGCTCTCAGGCCTTGATGGGATGCATCACAGTAAATGACAAATTCATCGTTTCCTTCTGGTAATGCTACGATTAAAGCTTCATAAAGTTTCCGTTTTAGTAATTGGAAAGCTGACTCTTGGTCTTCTCCCCAGATATACTTCTTGTTTTTCTGGGTTAATTTAGTCAAAGACTTTGCAGTCTTCGAAAAATCTTTGATAAATCTTCGATAGTAGCCGACGAGTCCTAAGAATTGGCGTATCTCTGTGAGTGTGGTAGGAGATGCCCAATTCTTAACTGCTTTAATCTTGGCAGGGTCAACGTGAATTCCTTGACTGTCAATCACGTGCCCAAGAAATTGAACGATACTGATCCAGAAATCACACTTAGATAACTTGGCATATAATTTTTCCTTTTTGAGTAATTCTAAGATTATTCTCAGGTGATTTGCATGTTCTTCTTTATTACGAGAGTAGATGAGAATATCATCGATGAACACTATCACAAATTTATCCAAGTATGGTTTGCACACATGGTTCATGAGGTCCAAGAACATAGCACGTGCGTTAGTTAAACCAAATGACATCACTTGGAATTCGTAGTGTCCGTATCGCGTTCTGAAAGCAGTCTTGGGAATATCTTCATCCCTGACTCTCAGTTGGTGATAGCCTGATCTTAAGTCAATCTTTGAGTAAGTACTCGAACCTTGAAGGAAGTTTGTCGAAATAAATCATGATCAATGGGTAATGGGTAACTGATTCTTTATGGTGAGTTTATTCAGCTCACGGTAATCGATATACATTCTGAAAAATAAGAAGAAAGATGGATCTCCTGGGTATATACCTTTCGGTTTTATACAGGATATGAGGCTTAGTCTTGTTTTACTTCAATCACCTTGGATGATCAAAGTTTCACCGTCGATTGGAATGTGGACGACTTTCTTGTCACAGAGAATTTTGGCATGATACTTGGATAACAATCCATACAATACGACTTGTCGAAACTACTGAGTTTAATTGCATAGATCAATTTCGACATAGGTTGGTTTAACAAAAATCAGAGTGCAACCCTGTATAACAGTATTAGTGCTTACTAGGTTTTCGTCAGCCATTTCAATATCGTAAAAGGCATCTATTGTAATGGGTGGGATATTTAGCATAAAGGAAAAAGATATGGATACGAAGCTTTTATCAGCTCCAGAATCAAATAATACTCTAGCTAGATGTTGGTTTAGAAGGAATGTACCCGTGACTACGTTTGGATCTTGGTGAGCGTTCTTGTCCCTCATCAAGTATGCTTTTCCATGGGCATTGCTATTTGCTTTTAGGCACTAATATTTGTAATGCCCTATCTCTCCACAGGCATGACAAGTTACTGACACTAGTTGCAGGTTGCTTCTAGTGGCTGGCCCTTTGCTTCTACAGTTCCTGGTCAGATGACACGCCTTGTTGCAAGTCTGACACCTAATAGTGCAAGGTCATGTGTGATGTAGGGTACATTTTTTACACAAAGGAAGGTTTCTAGTATACCCTTTGTTTTTAGTTGGGGTGGCAGCACAAGCCCTGAAGGTTTCTTGCCTTCTACTATGTTGTTGTTGGTAATCATTGTTGCGGTTGTTATGGTTGTTCTGGTAGTTGTTGTTGTTTAAGGTTCTTCTATCATCAAACTTTCATTTGTGTATGGTCCTTGTACATAAATTGTGCTTGTTACCTGATCCATAAGCTCATGAGTTATGGTAATGTTCATCCAAAGTTCTGAGGCTTTGAACTAGTAAACAGTTCCTTTAATACTATAGGGTAGTCCCCTGATGAAAACTTTCAGAGCTGCGGCAACACTATCAGCAACTAGTTGCCCGATGACAGCCTGAGTCATAGCTGGTGCTGCCGATGTTGATGTCCTCTTGGGAGCCATTCTATCAACATTTACACAAAATAAGATTAAGTCATTGTCATGCTATATCATTTGTATGGATTCTTATTTTATGTTTAGATACTTATTCAGTACAAGTTCTAACAAAGAAATACACATTCTTTGATATTGTAGGATATAACGGAAAATTCTGGAATGGATATTCTAACAAGCATCAAACTCGTTAGGTTTCTCGGGGACTGGTTCATTTCTTAGTGGTTTTAGTATGATCCATAATGAGTTAACTCTACAAAGATAGACTCATCTGTAAGTCTTAGATTCCAAAATTTTTATGCTCAACGTCTTGATTATTAATCATATCCATGATACTTGGGTATAAAGATTTGAGAAAACTGGATGGCAAGAGAATCATAGTAATCCCAGATAAAGATATGAGTTATCACACTACAAAATATAGGATAGACAACCACGACATCGATATCATGAAATAGCAAGGTATAATGGGACCACCAGTGTCGTTATTTATGCCACAAATCTAGTGGTTGGATTCTAACAAAAGCTGTAAATGACAAAGATCTAGTCTAGTAGTCTGGTGGTCCTCCCTTGTGGTTCTTGAGCTCATGGATTGTATCCAAAAAGACTCTTCATATCTGATTGGTGGCAAACCTTGATATCCTTGATGATTAGTTTATGAGTAGATATCCGTAAGCCGAGCAAATAATTAATCCTTGCTCGTTTTATGCCTCATTTGCTTTCTTTGAAGTCCAGCAATCCATGGGTAGTGGGTAATGATTCTTTACGGTGAGTTTATTCAGCTCTCGATAATTGATACACATTCTGAAAGATCAATTAAAAAGAAAGACGGATCTCATCTAAGTGATTCAAAATAGTCTCGATCTGTTCCTTATGGTGTGTGTATGACGTTCTGGAGCGCCATGATAATTCTCTCCAATCTCAAATGCTTGAGGTTAGGCAGAAAGATCAGTAGAGGAAAGTGATAGGAAACGGGCTCGTTCCTGAGGTGGTAAAATCTCTTCAGGAAGAAGAAATCTTGGGGATCAAACATTGGTGATAGTGGTAACACTGGAGATGGAGGCAAAATAGTTAGTGGATCAATAGGAGCTTGTGGCAGTGAAATAGGTGATTCATTACTAGTAGCACCATATGCTTGCATAACTTCCATATACGGATCATCATGGAAAGGTGAGATGGCTAGTAAGGCCAAAAGATACTTAGATAAATCATCTGAAGGATCAGGAGAGGTGTTTCCCGATGAGGTTGGGAAATAGTCCGGTGAAGTCGGAGTATAGTCAGGAGTGTTTGTAGAGGAAAAGGCATCCTCAACATTGACATTAGATGGGACGATAATAGGGTAGATATAGTCGGTAAGCTCATTGGGTTTGTATGTTTTAGTCGCATTGTAGTAGATTTGATGTTGACTTTTAGTGTTTATGTTGTGTCGAAGTAAGTTTGTTAGGCATGCATTTGTTCAAATTGATTTTTGGTTATTTAAATGCAAACTGCATCAGCAACAAAAACAGACAAATAACCATTTTAAAGCTGAAAATTCAGCAAGCAAAAGTTGTTGTTAGCTTTTGATTTTTATAGCACAAGTAGATTTTAGGACAATTTAGTTATATTAGGGCTTATTTTAGCATAAAAATCTTTTTAGAACATTTGTTTTTGATCTTCAATTTAGCTCTTTGTCTTTTTTAGAACATTTGTTTCTCGAATCCGACGGAAAATACTTACTATACTATAATTGTCTTATCCTTATGTACTTATATATTATATTATATATAGTGTGTTCGGAGGGGACCAAATTTTTGACGCCATTGCCGGGGATGGAAGTGTTTGTTACGATTTCGGTTTCGTATCGATGGTTAGTGTTTTGAAGAACCTTCCTCGTGAACTGAGAGTTTTTTTCCTTTGTGAATATTTTTTAAATTAAAAATAAATACATAAATATTTTACACTTCTATTTTTTATATTAAAATTAACCATTGTTAATCGTTTGTACGAATCACACTTTAGATTACGTTGTATTAGGAAAGTTTAAGGCGGGTATTGTCAACTATCAATGATTACTGTAAATTTACCTCATTATGTTTAATACCTAAAATACCCGATATTAAAACCCAAAACAGAACAAAATAGCAAAAAATATATGCTTGTTGTAATTTGTGTTTTGTGTTGTTGTGATGGTTACGGATAAGTAGGATAATCACAGATAATTGTCAAAAAGAGCAAGCCAACGGACACATGAATCAGAGAGTTACAAAGCCGAAGCAATCATCTAGCCATTTCCTCTTTTATTAAAGCCACAAGGGACTTGTCTTGGCACTTTCCCAATAGATTATTTTTAACTAGAAAAGAAGTAAAGATTGAGAAGGGACCACTTGTGCAAACTCCCCAAACTCCAACAGTTTTAACTGTCGAAATAAGGGCGCCAAAGGTGTTACTATTCACCCGTCTTCCCCGTTTCACCATCCAGGGTAAATCAAAGGGGTTTTCCAAATTAAAGGGTGCTTAGGTCAATTCATAAGCTCTCTAGCACAAATGAAGGGACAAAATAGTCTTTATCAAAGGATTACTTAGCCTCTCTCAATCAAGGACCACGTCATCAATGGTGAAAGCACAAATTTCAGTGGGTTTTTGCACTAAAACACTCACAAAAGAAGCATAAAAATCAGTCTACTTCCATTGGATTTGACAACGCTGGCACATCTTCAGGTGTCCACGCTTGATCAACGGCATCAATGATGCTCAAATGATGAAGAATTGATTCTGGCCTAGGATTGAAAGTTGAAGAGCAGAGCAATGAGATCCTAGGAAGCCTCTTTCAGAACCTTTAATAGGCCTCACCTCTAACACACATAGAGGTAGTCTCTATCTACGTTTTATTTAGTTTATTTTGTCTAGCTTAAAATTTTGTCTTTTTTTTAATGTAATTTTCCGTAAATTGTTTTGTAATCTCCTTTCCAATTAATGTATTCAGTAATCTTTATTAATGATTCATGTTTTTCTTATCTCTCAATGTTCCGTTTTCATAATTCTTTGTCTCAATAAGCTAATAAGCTCATTTAAAGCTCTTTCAGTCTATAAGCTGAAATAGAGCTATTTGAATTCAGTATTAATCTTACCTAAACCCCAAATCAGTTTAATATATCATGGATCTTATGAGAGTAGAGCTTTTGGAAGGGGATCTTAACTTGGAAGAGATCCAATGGATCTTATTCCTAGCTTATTAATTAAGATAGGGAGATTGTTGCTTCCATTATTGGTTCTTTTGTTTTGCTTAATGATCAAGTAAGTTTCTCTTTTCATTCTTCTCTAATTTCAGTTTAAATTGCTTAGTTATAGCTTATATGCTTAATATTGCTTTTTGATTATTTCTTCTTTGCTTCATTAGTATTTAAATTATATCTGTCCTAGTGCCTTATTAGTTGTTTGTCCTAAAATGTTTTTGCTTAAATAGTTAATAGACCATTAGTTATATTTTTGTCATTTAAAAACTCATAAAATCACAAAATATATTAGTTTATTTTAGAATCTTAGAATGTTACTTAGGCTGTTGGTTTAATCCATGTTTGCTAAGTTTGTTTTAAGACCTAGGTTTTTACTAGGTATTTAGCAATTGTTCATTAGATTCTCTTTTTAAAAGCTTTTATCAAATCTTGTCATAATGGAAAAAAAAGGGTGGGTTTGGTTTAGTGCACTCTTGGATTTGCATCTAGCGAGTACTAACATATTTAGTACGTGAACTTATAAACTACCAGTACTAACCATAAGTTAGGTCTGTTTGCTTAGATTTTAGCTTGTGGGTATTCAAAGTAGGATTTTGGTTAGTTCTCGCTCACGCGCTCGCTTAAATTTGCGCTTTATCTTATATTTCACTATCTTATTTAATTGTTTAATTATGATCTTCATATGGTCAAATTGCTTCAGCAGTACTTTCAAGTGAAAAGTATGCTGAAATTTTTTATCTACTTAGCAGTACTAACACCAGTTAGTACTGCTACCTTTAGCCTAGTTTTAAGTTCAGTAATTTTAGGATTTAGCTTATCAAATTCAGTAGGACTTGAGTTTTAATATAGCTTAATATAGTTTAAGTCTTTAATTTTGTTTTCTAGCTTATTGTCTTAGCTTAATTTGCTGTCAAAAGTCATAAAAAACCTGAAAATTCCAAAAACAGTACTTAGAATCTTTAGGATTTAAATTTGTTAATTCAGCTTTTAAGTCTAGATTTTTTAGCTTATATAGATAGATTATAAGTAGTTTAAGTTGTCCTTTAAGTTTTAGAGCCCAGTTTAGCTTTTTAAGGATTTTAGCTTATTTGGATTTTGTGTTACTTTGCTTATTTCCTGAGTTTGCTTATTTCATGATCAATTTCAGTAGCATAAAAGTAGTTTAAGCTTTAATTTCTTTTCATTTATAGAATAAGCTTATCTTAAGCTCATCAGAACTTCTTTCCTTTTTCAATTTGAACTAGTTTTGAGTTTTTTATAGCTTATTTTCTAAAAAATTAAGGTTAATGCCCTCCTTTCTGTAAAGCTTAAGTTAAGCTCTTTGTGAGCTTATTTGTAAGTTTCAGACCCTGTAGCATTTATTAATTTTGATACCACTAGACTTCCTTTACAACTTTGCGTCTTTGGAGTTTTTTCATTTTAAGCTCTTTTAAATGTCAAATGCTTATTGGACTCTTTATTTTGATCGGGGTAAGATTTCAGGGTAGAAAGTGTAACTTTTTCGATCTTAGTTGTTTTTCTGTTAGTTACTCCGTTAGTTTGTTAGTTTCCCCGTTAGTTTCTTAGGTTTTTTTTGCCACCATTAGTCTATTAGTTAAGTTGTTAATTAAGTTTATTAGTTTTAATTAGTAATTAGGTTTAATTTTTAATTAGGTTATAAGAACTCTTATTAAAAGATAAAAATTAGGTCTTTATTTTCTAGAAGAAACCATATTAAATATCTTTGCTTCATTCAAATCAGGATCGAACCTAATCGTGGTTTCAATTTCACTATCTTGGGGATAACGACCCGGAGTGATCAATACTTACCCGGTTTTATATACGTATTATTTATCTTTGATTTATATATATTTTGAGGAGTGAATTTTATCAAGGGTTATCTTGGTAATTTTCTTAAATACTCTCGGGTTTATATTATTTTATATTATATTTTTGGGGTATAAATCTTATCAATCTGTTTTTCGGCGCTCCGCGTGCCGGGGAAACTAGTGTTTACGATTCCTACGTTTTGTGTTGGTGATTTGGTTTGAAGATCACTTTCGATTATGCAAAGTGCAAATTTGTGGTGTTAATTAAAAATATTCAAATTTATATTATAAAATATTAAAAGTAAAAAATATTAGTTTCACTTTTCTTTTTAGGAGAAGTAATTGATATATAAATTAATTTATATATAATAAAAAAAATATGATAAATATATAATATATAACAATAATTATTTCCTTTTAATTTAAGAAATTATAATCATCAATGGAACATTACCAATTTTATATAATTCTAATCAGGTGGGGTGTTACCTATCTCTTGCCGCTTTCTAGTACGTATTTTTAGAGAGCTACCATACACGGGGGATTTTAGGGTTACCAAATATTATTTATCTTTCTGATCTTTAATTTTCTTTTTATTTTATATTTGTTTAAAATAATATAATCTAAAAACATTCTTCTTTATCCTCTTATTACTTGTTGTCTTTTCGTTTTATCCTGTTCTCCGTTTAATCTTCGAATGTCTTCGTATAACCATTTTGGTTGCTCGTATTGTGGAGGTCCATTTAATGGTGGAAACTGTCCGAGCTGTAGCAGTGTAGGATCCGGAAATGAGTTTATCTATGACCCAAATCCTTATTCTTATAATGAAACACATAATTTCTTCAACCAACCTCACTTTATCCTTTACGAGAATTCTCATGATAGTGTGAATTTTTGTGGATGGCAACTCTCGTCCGGGGTTTCGCATTTTCAAACAGGGAACACACCGTCTTTGTTCAGGTCCCTTTTTTACAATCAGTCTCTTTGGATTTAATCCAACTTTTACATTATTTTCGAGTCAGCCACAACATATGTCCTTGTGAAAAATTGTGGGGGTTATTAATGTGAATTTTCTGTTGTACAACCATTGAACCAGAATATATTTGAACCTAATCATTGCTATAATTCTACTTTTGCCGGGTTTGACCAATATCTACACAACGCGTTTCCCGTAATATATTCCTCCTCAAAGCAAGGATTACAGAAATGTTGCAAGCTGAGGGGGAAAACTTTAATGGGCAATATTTCATGCCTTTTAAAGTGTGTTATGATCATATAACCTCCTGAAGAAAAGCTGCATGACGTTAATGCTAGCTGTGGAGTGATTTCTTAATAATTAAGCAAGTTATGGGAAGATGAGCAGATTTCAACCTGAAGTTATGCAGAATTTCTCACTTTAAGCTTATGAATGATTTGCTAAAATTTCTTAAAGGAATTCAAACCAATACTGGCCAGAGTAGGAGAGCCGACAGCTCAAAGTTTTCCTTCTAAATTAGAATTCATCCTAATGGCGATGATGATGAGTATTAATGTTTATATAGAAAGCCTAAAGCTATCACATCCGACTTACCGATCCGAGGTGCCCGATATCTCTCTAAATATGGGGGGGAAGAGCATCTTAACACTATTATGGGAAACTGAAAAGTCTAGTAGTGTTGAGAACCTTGTCCAAATCACAAGTGAGTTTTAAGGGTATTTTCCAACGATATTTGTGAATGTGTCTGTCTTGTGAATTATAATCAATTTGGATGCTGAATGTGGATCTTATTAAACGCTTTGCTTTGTCGAGATAGTTCGATCACATCTCTTTAAGATTGATTATTCTTCCCGTGCGAGTTCATCACGCGTAGAACTCGATGTCTTATTGATCTAATTTTACCCGGGTCATTGATGAATCGATTTGTATGAAGACGAATTTGATGAAGAAGAAGGAGAAATGACAAATGATTTTCTTAAATAGAGGACGTGAGATTCTTCATGAGAAATTATTAAATGTTAATCTTTCGCGCGCGCCTCGCATCGATCGAAAGCATTAAAACTCACTCCTTCTATTCCCTTTGTGCTTGAAAATCCCTCCTCTTCTCCTATTCCCGTTGGGGATAGTGACATTCTTATAGAGGAGATTGATACATTTCTTGTTTCGGAAGACTCGATACCTCCGGGTATTGAGAGTGATTTAGGCTCGGAAGAAGATATTATTTTTCTTGACAACTTACTTAACAATGATCCTATTCCCGAGTATGAGCATTTTATCTTCGACATTGAGCCCGATGCACCCGTGATAAACAATTTTGATGAGCTTAATGAAGATGAATGTTTTGACCCAGGGGGAGGTGAGATTGATGCTTCTCAAAATATTGAAGATGACGATTCCTTTGCATTTGTCATTCGGACTTTTCTCCCGTATCGCACCTACCATGTGGATTCTCCTTTACTTCTCTCCACTAGGAGTGATGACCACTTATTTTGACACCGGCATCTAATTAAGAGCCAAGGTGGCATTCCATCGGGATGGAACTTTTATGCGCTTTAATGTTTATCCAAACATTAATGAAAGCCCGATTGAGATTTTCTTTTCCATTTGCTTCCCCATGGACAACTTAATTCGGGGTCGAGTCAAGCTCGTGACTCGGTTAACAAAAAAGCCAATCTCCTATCTCCCTTATTATATTTTAAAACAATTATGTGGGGGAACATCGCCCTTTTCTCTTTTCTCGTGTTTCGTGTTTTGTTTGTGATGTTTGTCTAGGATGCCAGGATTTGAAGACTCGGTTGCTCGGTGTGTTTTGTCCATCGTTCAATCGCTATTACAATCCTTTGATGCCTTCTATTTTGGGGATGATAATCCTAATCTTATCGAATACTGTCTATCTTTAGCTACTTAATAAACGGCTTTAGATTTTGGCAGAGACCCTTTTATCAGATTATTGCATTAAAATTAATAAGGGGAATCTCACATTGAGGACAATGTGTAGTTTTAGTATGGGAGGGGGGGGGGATCTATCAATTTGATTATACCTGCAGCCGTTGTTCTCACGTAACCCGTTTTTCCACAAAAAATATATGATTTGTGTGAAAATAGAAAAAATTTTAAAAAAATTGTGCATGATAAAGTGAAAAAAAGTGATAAATGTTGGAATAAAGTGATGAGATAAGTGTTGTGACACAAATAAAGGTGATAACGAGTAAAGTAATTTTGATTCCTGTCCCGTTTTACCTTAGCTTTTTCCTTTAAAATATTTAAATCGAGTTTGTTGCTAGTCTTATGTAGGCTTATCCATTAGGCCGAACTCGAATTTATTAGTGTTGAGTATTGTTGCCAGTTCTATGTGACTTTGTGAAAAGTGCCAGATCTTAATTCGCTAGGCTAAGCATTCACGAGTCTCTTATTAGAGATTTAAATAGCGAACGAACGAGAAATGATAGAGTTAATTATAAGTCATGATATTAAACGTAGAATAGTTGGTTTTCTTTCAAGCTCATAAGTATTAATTATGGCTTTTTCTCCCATTAGCTTGTTTCACTTATATGCATAAATGTTTAATAAATAAGGTTGTCCGGTTCAATTTAATTTTTAGTAACTTCCCTTTGATTGGAAGTCGATATTCTATTTTGGCTTATTATATGCATTACATGTTTATTGCTTTACTTATACCTTAAAGAGCCTTAGGGTATATGGTATGAGTAGAGTTAATCATTTTATTACTTTTTGCCTTAAAGAGCCTTAGGGTATATGGCAAAAGTAATACTAATCATGAAATTATTTGTACCTTAAAAGAGCCTTTTGGGTATTCGGTACTTTTGAAATTACGTGATTATGGCTGCTTAGTTATTTGGCCCCTTAAAGAGCCTAAGGGTATTGGTTGTAAATAATATTACTTGATTTATGTCTAAAGAGAAGAAGAATAAAGCCAAATTTTGACTCCGGGGTTATCTAAATAAAGCCTCCGTCTCTGGACTCGTAGTTGAGTTGTTTCGGATGAAATAAAAAGGATAACCCCTAAATCATGTGAATTTAGAACCTTAATGTGGACTTTATTTTCACCACATCGTCTCTTTAGGAAAGGATTTCAAACTATTAATGGTCTAAACCGGGTTTACTTTATTAATAAGGACATAATTTATTTGTCACCAATAATAATAATAAAATCCTTAGAGGAAATTAGGAATAAGGGAGGAAAAGTAAGTACACAATTAGCTTTTATGAGTAGTGTTAGCATTATAACTTGTATTTTACAATGATCTTGTTTTTAAGCTTGGCTTGGAGAGGTGAAAGTCGGGGACGATGAATTTATCCATTTGGACACTTTTTGTGCTTTTTGTTCCGTGATCCTCAAAGTTATCAAAGAATAATGAAAGCAATACATTATGTCACACATGAATAAGTTGTAAGTTGTAAATTATGAAGATCATAAATATGAAAAAAATTCTTTGAAAATGGAAAGCGGGGTGTTTTAAAACTTGTGATTTCTTAACTTCTCCCCACAAAAGACTTTGCTACTTTTCAAAGGATTAGTTTGGGGAAGTTTTGAGGTATTTGGTTTTAGAGCATATAATATTGCGTGAGGACACGACAATCACTTAGTTTGGGGAATTTTGATATGTGAGAAATCACATATCCATTTTATATCAAAACAAACCCTAAAAAGATGAAAATGTGCATAAAAATACTTGTATATGTGTATTTTGTCTTTTGTGAATGTGTAGGTACGGATATTGCAAATATCACAAGAAAAGAGCCAAAACCGGACAAAAACGGAAGTTTTCTAGCAAAAGGTCAACAATGGTCAAACCTTGGTCAACCACAAAAGTCAAAAACCCTTAAAACTCCAAAACAACCCTTAATGTTAAACCCATTTCATCAAAAGTCCCTAAATGCATAACACCGTTAGTCCTTTTATACCAAAGGACTAACGGTCGTTAAGTTATTTATAAACCAAAAACCATTTAACCGGCCCAAATCCTTTTATAAAGCCCAGGTCAAACATTTTTATGCCGGGTCAAACAGCCAAACAAAAGATATAAAAAGAAAAGGGCGTGAGAAAAACTCGTTTTACTGTTCACCTCCTTCCCCCAAATTACCCTGCACCCATTTAACCCGCTTTAAGAACAATTAACCCTTCTAGAAGGAAAAGCTGACAAGATTCTGACAACTAGGGGAGCCACGCTGGCAATCCCGAGACATTTGATTGGCTACAAATACGTGGAAGGCAATAGATGGATGAGATCAAAGTAATTGAAAGATGGTTATGGGTTAAAGGTTAAGATCAAAAGCTGAGGAGCGTCTAGAGACTAGAAGCATCCATTTGCCCCTATAAAAGGAAGCCATCATCACACAGTTGAATCCAACTAGGAGTAGGAGTAGCTTAGAGTAGATTTAGCTTTTAGCTTGTACGTTTTTAGCTTATGTTCTTTAAATTCCATGTAATTTACCTTTTCAAGTATTGTAATCCTTTAAGTTTTCAATAAAAGTCAGTTTCATTTAATTTCATGTTTTAATTCAAACTCTTCCTTAATACAAATCTGTTTAAATACATCATAAGCTCTCTATAAGCTCCCATAAGCTACTCTTACTACTTTAGATTGTTATTCTCAGTTAATCTTTTAAAAGCTCAACTGAGCTTTGTTAATGCTTTATTACCTCTCTAAATTTACCTCAGCTTGAAATGGAAGGAAAACCAGATCTGGATGGGTTTCCAAGACCACACCAGCAAGACCACACCAGCTTATCCTAGGATAAGCTGGAGCTTGTTGATTAGCTCATAAGAGCATTCTAAAGCTTTGTTTGTGCAAAGGCATATGTAAGTTCTTACTTTTTCTTTTAAAAGCTTTAATACTGTATAATTAGTCTAATTCTACTTATTGCTTGCTTATTTTAGTTTATTATAGCTTATTGATGCTTATTTTAGTTGTTAGATGCTTATTGTGTTCTACTATTAGTATAAAATCTTAGTTTTCATTTACTTGTCAAAAATCAGTAAAAAACCAAAAAAAGTAGCATTAGCTTATAGATTGTTAATTCTGTTTTTTTAGTTATCTAAATCTGTGCATTAGGTTGGTTAAAAGCTTATTGATATCTGGTATCTGAACTTTGATCATTAATTCTCACTTTAATAAACTAAATATGGAAATGATGAATTTAAGGGGGGTGTTTGGGTCAAGCAGTACTAACTTGAGTTAGTACTGCTAGACACCATTTGGTTCCTTAAATTGGTTTTAAATTTCATTCTTAGGATTATTAAGGTAAGATTTATGGTTTTAAGCTTATAAGATTAGGTTTTGAAGTTCTTCTTAGGTTAAATTAGTTTATAGATAGCTTATGTGTAGGTTGTTTGAATCTGTGGCCCTAAGCTCAGATCATTAAGCTCATTTGGTTTGATTGTTTCTAGCTGTAAATTTTAGTAGATTTGTTGTTGCATTAGTGTTTAATTAGTAGTATTAGCACATGTCCTTAGGCCTGCATTTGTTCAAATTGAGTTTTGGTCATTTAAGTGCAAACTACATCAACAACAAAAACAAACAAATAGCCATTTTAAAGCTGAAAATTCAGCAAGCAAAAGTAGTTGTTAGCTTTTGATTTTTATAGCACAAGTAGATTTTAGGGCAATTTAGTTATATTAGGGCTTATTTTAGCATAAAAATCTTTTTAGAACATCTATTTTTGATCTGCAATTTAGCTCTTTGTCTTTTCATTTAAAAACCAAAAAAAGATGTTTTAAGTAGCTAACAGGTCAAGGATTAAGCTGTTATAAGCTAAAAGTCCATAAGGATCCTTTAGCTTATTGAAAAATAAGCTCAAAGTTGCCCTTAAGGACTGTTTGGTTAATAGTTTTCCAACAAAAAGCTTATTTGTGATTTTCAGCTTATAGCTTTAGTTTTCTAGCTTAATTTTTGTTTAAAACTTGCTTATTAGGTTAAATTTTAGTAGTTTATAGCTTATTAGGGTCAGTATTAGGCTTATTTTGTCTTTTCATTGAAAAAACCAAAAACATAGTTAAACAGCAAGTAGCTTTTTCATTCAGTTTTATCATTGCTTATTTGACTTTCAAATTCTTTTTCAATTGCTGTTTTAAATAGCTTTTTGGCCAAGCTTTAAGCTGGTATAAGCTATAAGTCTATAAGGTTCCATTTGACTGCTTTAAATTAAGCTCAAATTAGGTGGGTTGTCTGTTTAGAACACAGTTTTATGGAATTGAGCTTATTCTGCTTTTCAGCTTAATGCTTATTATTTTCGCTCAAATCTTGTTTCAACTTGCTTATTAGGTTAGTTTTAGTATAATGGTAGCTTAATGTTCTTAAATTTTAGCTTAATTTAGCTTATTTGTTCCTTTAGTTTTGAAAAAAGCCAAAATAGTCTTAAGTATTATCTGTTAAAGTTTTTAGCTACTTTCAGGCTTATTTGCTGGTTTTCATAAAAAGCTTCTTTTGTTAAATTTGCTTATTTTGAGCTGTTTTACAACTTTGATTTTCAAAGTTTTTTGCAAAAAGTTAAAAAAGGGAAGAGGGGAAACTAGGGTGAGCAAGGCTCGAACCCTGGACCTCAACCCTCCTCAACCTTTTATAACACTCAACACTACACACACTCACCAATGCGCCCTTAGGACTTTTACGTCCTAAGGTGCACCTTTAATACTTTTAACACCTTTTTGAGTTTCTTTTATAAATAAGCACTTCGTGTACTTTTCTGCTTTTCCCCGGCTTATTGAGTTTAGTATTTTAGCATTTTTTTATTTTTTCTGCATTCTACTCATAATCAGCTATTTTTAGTAATTTTCTTAAATTTTTAATTCCAAGTTTGGTATTTTTAATCATTTATTTTTGTTAAAAACTTTAAAAATTCATAAAAAATAGAAAAATAATCAAAAAAATAAAATTCTTTTTTATAAAATTTTCTTTAATCATATTTTAGGCTTAGGATTTAAATTTACTCTCGTAGGGTTAAAAAAAAATTAATTTCACTTTTAAAGAACGGGATTTGATTCTCGTTCTCGTTTTCTTCGTTTTTTTACTTTAGCACCCTCAGTTTAGGATTTCTTTAGCTTTTTCTTACAAGTTAGTAGTTAGGATTAGGAAAAGTTTAAAAATAATCATCTTAGGTTTAATTTTAGATAATTTAGGTTTTAATTGTCGCATTTCTTTAATTCCCATTTACGTTTTAATGCTTACGTGTTTAATTTTCATTTATTGTTTACTTGTTTTCGTGCATTTATCTACTTTTCATTTATATTTAGTAGGATTTAGAAAACCCAAATCAAAATTCTTTGATACTATTCAAAACGCGCGATCACGAACGTTGTCGATTTTCAATTCACGCTTCACCAAGGGAAAACGACCCAGGAGGTTTTTGAGATAACTTTGGTTAAAAGTTTTTTTCTCGAATCTGACAGAAAATACTTACTATACTATAATTGTCTTATCCTTATATACTTATATATTATATTATATATAGTGTGTTCGAAGGGGACCAGATAGAAAAAATAGTTATAGTTTAGGTTTTAACCTTGTTCTCTATAACCGCGGCTCTTGATACCAATTTGTAACACCCCCTTTTTTGACATATAGAAGCGGAAGCTAATTTGGGGTATTACTTCATAAAACAGTCATAATCATAGAAAATGATTCAAAAGAGACGTTTTGGAAAATTTAGTTATCATTCAATAATATCAGAGTTTTACAAACAGGAGGTCCCAAAATACATATGAAAACATAAAGTTTGAATGATAACAGGTTTGGACGTCCTCAAGTCCAATGCCACTCCGTATCCTAGATTGCTCAATTACCTGAGATAATCATGCTAAAAGGATCAACACAAAGGTTGAGTGAAATTCGCAGTGTTTGAAATGTAATAGTTGAATACAAGTCAATGTAATAGTAATAGTTGCAACGAATACAATTATCATGGAAAACAATATTATTGCCCTAAGCTCATGCAACCAAACATTAACATCTGAAGTCAATTTAACGACTTGAAGGAACAACTATCCTTAAGGAAAGGTAACTTGCCAAAGTTATCATTTGTTCTCAAATATAGTGCGTTTGGTTACCCCATGTACGGGTACACCAACGGGAGTTGTCACCCCCAATAGATCTATCTATAATATTCGTGTTCACTCGCAAGTGACTAATGGTTCATGATTAAGAAATATTGGTAGTAAAGGAAAACTTAGGCAATAATATATCAGGATAGCATACAGTTGGAAAAATACTTGTATTCATGTTTATAGCATGTATCTCCCCATGGAGTTTAGAAAAACATGTAAAGGTGAGACTATGAACTCACCTTATCAAGGTAGTTAATTGATTTGAAATTTAATTTAAATGAGAGTAAACAGCCTCGTCACGCAACCTGGGGGTAATATGTCAAGTCTTAGTTTGATTGATTATATTCCAAAACTTTATTTCATAAAGTTTAACGTAAATGATTTTGGTTTATCAACTTGTGAAAATATCGTATCACTGTTTGGGCTATCATAATCCAGAGGTCATGCAGTAAACGTTTGAGGAGCTAGGACACTTTAAATCGTAAATCCAGCAACTCGTTAAAACGTCTACCCAAATGAAAACCTGTTAGCCTTAATTATATCAAGTCAAACAAGAATGTTATCGGTCTTAGAAAGTCAAACTAGGTCTTGTATTATAATAGGCTAGTCGGGTTCAACGGGCTTGGATTGTAATCTAATATTGTCCGTGTTTCGGGCTCAAAGCCCAAGTTATGCCAAGCCCGGCCCAAGTTACAAGCCTATACGCCACCTAGCAAGGCATGGGTATAAAAGAAACCCTCTCCACACATGGAGAGGGTGTTGGTTACATTTTCATTCATTTTGTAACTCACCATTTTTCCGTAATCTAATATTCTCCTTGTTTCTCTCTCTACTTTCTCTCTCTAAGTTTTCTTCTTATTTTCTAGCATATTGGTAAAGATTAGTGTTGTGTAATGGATTAAATTCGTAGGATAACATGTGGTATTACTCGCCAAGGGGTGTTTAGTGTTTGTTTTGTGTGGAATTCGTGGGTTAGTTAGTTATTTTTTTTGGTTCGAAAAAATAGCAAGAAACAATCAAAGTTTGATCTTTGTTTGTGGTTAAAGGTGTTAAAGATTTGTACTTTCGGGCTTAGAACTATCCCTTGTATCATTACTAGGTGGTTTTAACATCATTT
This sequence comes from Tanacetum coccineum, assembly GCA_026074375.1. Classification (NCBI taxonomy): domain Eukaryota; kingdom Viridiplantae; phylum Streptophyta; class Magnoliopsida; order Asterales; family Asteraceae; genus Tanacetum; species Tanacetum coccineum. Next base: position 30,065 of record BQNB010070829.1, read on the forward strand.
CGTAGCTTTCAAGAAAGTTTGGTGATTTTTTCTTGGCTGCGTTTTGACTAACTGAAGGGGTGTTCTTGATTGCGTTTTGCTTCATTCATTGCGATTTGCCCAAAGATTTCTTGCGTTTTGTCTCAAAGAAGTCATTGCGATTTGCTCTTGCGTTTTGTTGTTGCGTTTTGCTTATTGAAGACCATTTACTCTTGCGTTTAGTGAAGACTGCGTTTTGTCTCGGAAATCTTGCGTTTTGTGTTGACTGCGTTTTGTCTTTACACAAGTGTGCTGCGTTTTGTCCGACCAACTATTGTTGCGTTTTGCTTGAACTTGCGTTTTGCTGAACATTGCGTTTTGTCTTAACACTGCGTTTTGTATCACATTCTTTTGGACTTCACAATTTCGGACAAACCTCAAGGACTATCTTCAAGGACTTATAAACTTCATTTGGACTTAACATACAACCAATCAAACCAACAATCAACTTAATCATACTTGAAACGTCAATTAATTATTCATTCACGGTTTCTTCTTGATTTAGTAAAATCCCGCGAAAGAATTCTATTTCTCGGTTTAATCATAGATCTGTAAAATCCCGTGAACGTTAATTCATTTAAAACCACAATCAATCACTTACATACTTAAGATCCGATATCCATTTACAACAACTTCATCAAAATGTCAAATTCAAATACCAATTTGCAAACTCAATCATCAAATGCTCTTCATAATGCTATCATGGAAGCAGGTAGCAAAGATCGTCCACCAATGTTAGCACCGGGTAATTACGTTCAGTGGAAATCCAGAATCAAGAGATACATCGACACCAAACCCAACAATGAGCTCATCCACTATTGTCTCCAGAATCCACCATACAAGTTTAAATGGACTGAGAAGACCGTTCCAGTTGCTGAAGGTAGTTCCGAAACAACTACAGAAGGGTATATGGAGAACTATAAGAATGTTTCACAAGACATACGAGATCAACTGAATGCCGAAGCTGAAGCCGTTCAGATCATACTCACAGGGATAGATAACGATATCTACTCCACAGTTGATGCTTGTCCTAATGCATGTGAAATGTGGAAAGCCATTGAAAGGTTGAAACAAGGTGAATCAATCAATGTTCAAGATCTTGAAACCAATTTATATTAGGAGTTTGAAAAATTCACATCACGAGATGGTGAATCACTTGAATCGTATTACTTGCGGTTCTACAAGATGATGAATGAGCTTGTCAGAAATCAGTGTCATGTTACAAATCATCAAGTGAATGTCCAGTTCTTACTTCAACTACAGCCAGAATGACAAAGGTTTGTGACACTTGTTAAGCAGAGTCAAGATCTGAAGACTGTCTCCTATCACAAACTTTATGACATCCTGAAGCAACACCAGAATGAAGTCAATGAGATAAGAGCTGAAAGACTAGCACATACTGCTAATCCACTTGCACTTGTTGCTCAACAACAACAACCAGTTTACCATCATCAAAACCATCCTACTCAAAACACTCAATATTCCTCCACTAGATCACAACAATCTACCAGAAACAGAGGAAAAGCAATTGTTACCTCTTCTGCTCCTACTTATGATCCAGAACCTGATACGGTTACTGAAGATGATGAAATATCAAAGGACAAAGAGATTGACAAACTCATGGCTTTAATTTCTCCCTCGTTCAAGAAAATCTACAAACCTACCAACAACAACCTTCGAACTTCATCAAACACCAGTAGAGCTAATCAAGATAATTCTCCAAGAATTAACAGAGGAACTGGGTATGATAATCAGAGGGCAGTTAATGTTGTTGGGGCTAGGGAAAATGTAGGTACTCCGGTTGTGCAGAAGTCTGGGATTCAGTGTTATAACTGCAAGGAATATGGGCATGTATCAAGGGAATGTCAGAAACTGAAACGAGTAAAGGATGCAGCTTATCACAAGGAAAAGATGCTATTGTGTAAACAAGAAGAAGCTAGGGTTTAGTTGAATGCAGAACAAGCTGATTGGAAGGATGATACTGATGATGAGTCTGATGATCAGGAATTGGAAGCACATTATATGTACATGGCACAGCTTCAAGAGGTTTCTCCATATTCAGTTGACAATTCTGGACCAATATTTGATGATGAGCCAATGCATAAGGTACAAAACAATAATGACAACTATAATGTGTTTGCCATGGAAAATGAACATCCTGAGCAACCTGAATCTAGTAATGACATATATCTGGCGGAACATGGTGACACCAATATCACTATTGATTCATTGGATATATGTTATGATAGAGTTCAGGATGACCAGGATGATACTGATGATCTTGATCAATTAGAACAAGGCGTCAGCTAGAAACAGATGACGAGATGTGTATGTTCGCACTCACCATGAGTCGAACCGAACCAAAGAACATCAAAGAAGCCATGGTTGATTCTGCATGGATTGAAGCAATGCAGGAAGAACTTTACCAGTTTGATCGATTAAATGTCTGGGAATTAGTCGATAGACCATTCTGCAAAAATGTCATTAATATGAAGTGGCTCTGGAAAAACAAACGTGATGAGGAAAATACTGTAATTCGCAACAAAGCTCGTCTTGTAGCTAAGGGATACGCTCAAAAGGAATGAATTAATTTTGAAGAGTCATTTGCACCAGTTGCTAGGTTGGAAGCTTTCCGGTTATTCGTTGCGTATGCTGCACACAAATCATTTCTAGTATACCAGATGGACAATTTCTTTATGGACCTCTAAATGAAGAAGTGTACGTAAACCAGCCAGATGGATTCATAGACCCATATCATCCTGACCAAGTCTACCGTCTAAAGAAGGCATTATATGGACTCAAACAAGCTCCAAGAGCGTGGTATGATTGTAGGATCGATGTACTCTAATATGTTGAACCTTTAGCTTGTAAAGGATATTACTATCTTGAATAAATCCAAAATAAT
>BQNB010070830.1:0-32986 GCA_026074375.1 Tanacetum coccineum
CAAAACCAACAACACAACCTACAACACCAATCATCACAACCACTACAACTCAAATGCAATCTCCATTTCCTTAAAGTCTACCAAAAGGCTCCTCTCAAACTGAGAGGGAGCATATCAAGAAAGACAAGGGCAAAAAGGCCTTGTCTTCAGAAGAGGCTATAAAAGAGAGTACTGAAAGTGACTCTGATGATGATGAAACTCACCTATCCGGATCTATGATCAAATCTTATAGGATAAAGAAAGTAAAGAAGTTTAATTTTGTCACTGAAGATGGAAAGCACATCCATCTAACTAAAGAACAAATCAATCAACAAAAGAAGATACAGGAAGAGGCCAAAGCTGAAGCAGCTAAACATGAAAGTGAGGTTAGAAAAGAAGAGTTGATTGATCTTCTTAGTCCAGATGTGGTGAACAAGTACTACAATGACAAGTTACAGTATGATAGATACTGTGACAAAATGCTGAATAGAAGAGCTGAATCAAGAATCACCAACTATGATGTCTTGACCAAGAAGGGTCCAATTACACTTAAAGTGTACAGAGAGGATGGTACAAGTGAAATAGAAGTTGTGAAAGCATGTCCCAATAGAACTGGAAAAGGATGGCAAACTTCCTATGGTTAGATAAAAACAAGAATGGACTACTTGCACACAACTAAAGCAGAAGTGGGTATAAACTTTGACATTCCTCTAAGTCAACAGGACACTCTCGACAAATTAAATGATCTTGCAAATAAGAAAAGAAAACATGCTGGTGACATCCATGACTACTTTAAAGCAAACAAAAGGCTTAAGTCATCACTTCAGTATGAAGATCATTTACCTGGTATTGTGCTTAATGAACCTGTCCTAGGTATGATTTTGTTTAACACATATCATAGACAGGATTTTGTTACCATTGAAGACTTTAGAGATTTCTCAAACACCATGTTGTATACTGTTCAATAAATCTTCTTTAGACTTCACCAAGCACATGGGCTTGATGATCATGCTAGGACCTTCAGTTCTCTTTTGCTTGCCAAAGTTGATAAGAGAAACCTGAATCCACTCAAGCAGATGAGAACCATTGAGCTACTAAGGAAGTAGAATAGAAACCATTTGTAATAACTTTATCTTTTATAAATGTAATGTAATGAAAGTTAGAATGAATGGTTATCAGTTTATGTTGTTCAATTTATATCAGTTGTGTAAGAAGAAGTTGTTTTGCCCACTTACAACTAATTTTAACTTAGGCTATTTGTATATTCAAATAGGGGGAAATTATTGGGTTCAGTTCCTGAGCCCTTCAGTCTTTTAGTAGATTTAAACATAAAATCCCCTAAGTATTACTTAAGTTGAAGTCTTTCAGTTTGAGTCGCTGAAGTTTCTTCAGCGTCAACTCTTCAGGTCCTTAGAATATTGGGAGGTATTTTCACTTCAGTTTATGTAGCGGTACAAAAACTGAAGAAGGTCCTTGGTTGGAGTTTCACTTCAGCTTGGTTGACAATTTTAAGCTAAGCGTAGTCTATCTCCTTAACAGAAGTTGAAACGTGTTGTTTCACTTCTAGAAGGTTAACAAGGCGGGAAAAGATTGCTTTATGTCAAAAGGAATAAAGCAATCTCCTTAGAAAATGTTACTTTTAAAGTTGGTATAGAAGTACATCAACTTTCCTTAAAGGACTATACCTGGTACTATAAAGCATGTGTACAGTAAATGGTAGCTCAACCACTCATTTAATGCTTGACATGTGTATTAGGTTAACTTGTAAACCCTAATCCCTTTGCCTATAAAAGGAAATGGATTCCCATAGTAAATGTTATCTCTTCTAATTAATTTAAAAAACATTGAAGAGTTCATTTATCTCTCAGACAAACTGAATAGAAACTGTTGAAGCTAAAGCTTCAGTTCTAGTCGAATAGTTTGTTTTCGTATTTCTTATAACTTTGGTTAGAGAATAAGTTCGAAGGAGATAACACCCCAATTTCCATTCAACCACCTTGCTATTCCGTAAGCAAGGTGTGTCATACATTATTTATTTGATTCAAATAAAAAGCTATACGTTGAAAAGTTACCTTTGTGTGTTTTAAACTTGTTCTTTATATTGCTTATATATATCTGTTTAAAACTCACTTCATTGTCATGGAATGTGATTAGTCTAAATTGATAAACTTTATATCATATTCCTAGGGACCAACACTGTTGGGAATTATACTTTGAGTTGATTATGACAAAACATATTAAAGATGGAGGACCTACAAGACAAAGCTGGAATAACATTAATGTTGATTGAAGATTAGTCAAACAGTATTTAATGCTCAGCTAAAAGATAAAGATCAACATTAATGCTGATTGAAGTTAGTCAAATAGTATTTAATGCTGATTTATAGTTTCCTAATTTTATTTGATCTTATCTTGTCTTGTAAACCCTAACCCCTCTAGTATATAAAGAGGGGTAGGCGTCTAGTATTGATTATCCATCATAGTTAGATCTCTCAAATGAGAGTCTGCTAGTTAGCTTATTAGTTTATGTAATAGTTCATAGTCGACTGATTAAAGTCGAATAGTTTATAGTTTATTAGTTTATGAATAAAAACCTTGTTCATAACATTGTTGTTCTTATTTGTTATTCCGCTGCGTGATCAATGTTATGATATCCTAGATGGGCAAAACGATCTATGAAGCCTACAATTATGGTTTCAACATAAATGCATTTTTGAAAGGAGAAAATCATTCAAATAGATGTTCCTCAAATGCATTAGAAGCTTCAGCAGCATTAACTGGTGATGATAGATCATCATCAGTGCAAGATGGTCCAGCAGTACTAACAGGTGTACTAACAGTATTAATACTATTAGTGCTGTTAGGATGTACAGTCTGCTTTTCTTGTTGAAGTAGCCTTTCAAACTCACTTCTTGTGGCTTGATCATCCTCCCCATCTTTATCTGAAGCTCCACTTTCATCCACTTCTGTAGGCTTCATTCCAGAATCTTCTTCACTATCCTTAGGACCTTGAGAGATTAATGGATTAGTTATGCAGAAAGGTATTATGATGAATTCTTGTTTAGGTTCTCTATTCTTCTCAGCTTGACCTGTAACAATGTAATCTCTAGTTCCTGCAATACCATTAGTTTGATTTCCTGCAACAACTGGCACATAGTTCATAGATATTATTAAAGAATCAACATCAAAAAGCCAGTCTGGTCCATTTCCTGTCACATTAGGTGTATTTTTAAGAAATCTAATGTTTAAGGTCTCTTCAACTATCCTGGTCTAGCCTTGCTAACCACAGAGTACCCAAAAAAAACCCTTCATCAGCTTTTCCATCAAACTTGTGTAGATGATCCCTGTAACTGGACACCCAAAAGGTTTCATGAATTATATCAATGGGGTTCTTTCACGAATAAGTTTATAAGGTGTCTTGTTATGAGGCTTAATGACTAAAACCCTATTTAGCACATAGCAAGCAGTATTAACTGTTTCAGCCCAAAAGGTGGTTTAGGAGAAGATTGTTGGGAATTATACTTTTGGTTGATTATGACAAAACATTATTAAAGGTGCGAGGACCTACAAGGACAGAAAGTTGGGAATTACATTAATGCTGATTGAAATATTAGTCAACAGTAGTTAAATGCTCAGCTAAAGATAAAGATCAAATTAATGGATTGAATGATCTCGTACAAATATAGTATTTAAGTGTAGATGCTTATAGTTTTCTAATTTTAGTTTGATCCTTATTATTGGTCTTGTAATCCATTACCAATCTTATTATATAAAGAGGTGGAAGGGTTTTCTTAGTTTTTATCGATTAATAGATAGGTCTCTTACAATGAGAGTCTAAAGGCATAGAAGCGTGTGTAGTAGTTTGAAGTTAGTTTCTTTTCCATTGTTTAATAAGAAAACCTTTATTGAGTAACATGATTGTGTTCTCTATATTCCGCTGCGTGTTACAATCATTGTTATCATACCCTAGATGAGTCCTAATAACGATCTATGGAGTCATTATAGGATTCCACAGTCCTCAAGGATTATAAGTGAATTTCTTATACTTTGATATTATACGTATATATAATTTGAGTCGTATCAAATTTTTTGGCGCCGTTGCCGGGGAATTGTGTTAAGATTCTCTCGTTTGAATTTGTCGGTCGTGATTTGGAGAACCTTTCGTCTTCGAAAGTTACGTCTTTTGAAAAAAAAATCAAAAATAAAAACATAATATAATAATATAAAAAAATAAAATAAAAATTTCTTTTTATTTTTACTATATATAGAAGTGTATAAAAAATAAATACAAAATACAAAAATATTTTTATTTTCTCAAATTTTTGTGAATATATATATATATTAAGTAATCAAAAATACTAAAAAAATTGAAAAAACAACAAAAATAACCGTCTTGTGTCACTTACGAAAAAGGCGCACCTCTTTTGTGAAATAAGCTATTAAGGTGGGTATATGGAGGATTGTTCCAAAGAACTACCCATACCCGAAGGGACAACGTTTTTAAGGCGATTCGCTCCAATCGTGTCCCCCGCTTGCTGCGAGTTTCACTGGATGGGAGTTACCTCTAAGTTTGTTGATTATTCAGTGAAACAAAAATTATTTTTGTGTAAATATTTTCTCTCCTCGTTTGTTTTATCGGTTTTATTTGGAGTGCATGCGCACTACAAATTCCTATTTTCCAAATAATTCATCCGTAACTATTCCGAGACGTCGAAATAGACGATGTGCTCCAAACGTAGTCGAACCCGAACTTCGTACTATCGTTGAAGTTGCACCAATGGCGGATAATCGAACAATGGAAGAGGCTATCCCAAGCACCTACGAAAGGGTATAGAGAAGCTATCGTATATCGAAGTTTAAATGCGGGACCATTTTGAAATTAAGACGAATTTGCTACAATTGGTTCAAGCTAACCCATTTCATGGATTTGAGAGGGAAAATCCCCATACTCATATTAACAATTTCAAAAGGATTACCTCAACTTTGAAATTTAGGGATGTGCCGAATGATGTGATTAAATCATGTGTTTCCATATTCACTCTGAGGGGGGGGACCGCTAGAGTTTGGTCGATAAAGAAACCTCCTAATTCTATCTTGGACTTAAGGCCGAATCTCATAAACAAAATTCCGTGAATCAATTTTTTCTCCTCTCAAAGAGCATTCACTTAAAAAATGAAATCTCTGTTTTACCTAAAATTGAGGAGGAGACATTTGGAGAGGCTATGGGAACGATTTAAGGAAAATGCTAGAGCAATGGTCCTCACACGAATTGTACCGAGTTAGGCCCAAATTGATATTTCTTTATTATGGCTTAAATGAGAATGATCTAAGATCCTTAAATGTCGTTTTTTGGCGGGTGGACATCTTTTTGAGTAAGACTACATTGAGAGCCTTGAACATAACTGAGAACAAATCGAAAGTTCATTATTCATGAAACAAATCGAATGTTTCTAGGATAAATACGACTACTAGGGAAAGTTCTAGTAAGACGGATGAGAGAATTGATAAACTTGCGGACCAAATTTCGAACTTAGTTAAGATTGTTTCTAAGAAAGTTGTCACTCCCGCTACGGTTAAAGCGGTTGAGGAATCTTGTGTTATTTATGGTGATGCCCATGCTTACTATAATTGTAATGCTACCGATAGAAATCAATCTAGTGTTTGTGCGGCAACGGGTACTTACAATCAAGTAGCCCCTCCAAACCGTGTTAGCAACCAAATGGCACCACCCGATTTTGCTCTGTTGCAAAATAATCAAAATAGGTTTAATCAAAATCAAGGAAATAAATTTAATCGGAGAAATAATTTTCATGGAAATCAAGGTTTTCAAGCTCCAATTAATCATGCTCTAAATTTTCAAAATCAAGGATTTCAAAACCAACCTTTTTAAGCTCATAATAATCAAGTTCAACAAGGATTTCCAAATGAGTTTTCAAATTATATGAAATCTAATGACCAAATGATCAGAAATATGCAAAATCAAATCAACTCGTTGAAAGGAGAATTTAAGCATGAAATTCAAAATATAATGAAGACTCAACAAACCGTCTTGATGAATCAACAAAATGCTTTTCAAAATAATTTGCAAAATATGTTAAGTGGATTTTTCCAAAACCAAGCCTCAACTTCGGGTACTCTTCCGAGTAATACTATTCCTAACCCGAAGGGTGAGATGAAAGCAATCACTACTCGAAGTGGTGTTGCTTATGAGGGACCCTCGATTCCTACTAATCCTTCTCCAAAAAAGGTAGTGGAATAAGAAACCGAGGAGACAACGGATAAGGAGCAAACCAATTTCCAAGAAGTATCGCCTCATCATCCAACCCCTCGGGGTATTCCCATTTCCTATTATCGGAACCCGAATGTTCCGAAGACTCTTTACATAAGGCTACTTTCCATATCATCTAGACTGAATTGATTCAAAAGCTCCGTGAAAAAGCTACGAATCAAATGGAGAAGTTCTTTCAAATCTTTCAAGATTTGCACTTCGACATTAGCTTCGCGGATGCTTTACTTTTGATGCCAAAATTTGCTTCTACGATTAAAAGTTTGCTTACGAATAAGGATAAGTTGTTTGAATTAGCTAAGATACCGTTGAATGTGAATTATTCGGCGATGCTCCTTAAGAAGCTTCCCGAAAATCTTGGAGATCCCGACAAGTTTCTTATACCATGTGATTTCCCGGGAATGGATGTATGTCACGCCTTGGCTGATCTTGGCGCTAGCATAAATCTTATGCCTCTTTCCATATGGAAAAAGCTTTCCCTACCCGAACTTACCCCCACTTGGATGACTCTCGAGTTAGCGGATCGATCCATTACTCATCCTAAGGGAGTCGTCGAAGACGTTTTTGTCAAAGTGGGGAAGTTTCATTTTTCTACCGACTTTGTTGTTGTTGATTTTGATGCTGATCCTTGGGTTCCTCTCATTCTCGGGAGATCCTTCTTGAAGACCGGCCGTACTTTAATCGATGTGTACGAAGGAGAGCTTATCTTAAGGGATGGGGATGAACAATTAATCTTTCATGTCGATAGCACTTCAAAACTTCCTCAAAAGCATGCAAACAAGTCGATTACTATGATTAATTTCATTAATGTCACATGCGAGGATAGTTTTGAAGAAGTATTAAGATTAAAGAAATCAAATCATCCCTCGAGTGGCAGTACCACTCCGCTTTCTGATTCTCGTCCTAGTCTTACATCTTTTGAGACTAGCGATTCTCTTCTTGAGGAGTTTGCCGATGAACTCGCTCTTCTTGACCCATTTCCACCGGGAAATGAGGATGTTGATTTTGAAGCCGATCTTAGAGAAATTGAATTGTTGCTTAACCGTGATCTGTCAACATATTTTTTACCTAAGATTACGATTAATCCTAATCCTGAGAGGTTCATCAACGAACCTGCTCTAGTTTGTTTACCTCTACCGGGAGATGACGACGATGACAAAGGATGTGATTTTCCTTTTGTGATAATAAAATGATTTTCTCAAATCCTCTCTTTGGTTTTAATGATGAATTTACTTCTAGTAATGACGAGTCATTTCTTAAGGAGGATGTTCAAGAAGAAAATTTTCAAGTTTATTCGAACCCTCTTTTTGAATTTGATAATAATTACAACTCTAGTGACATTAATCCTCTTTTTAATAAGATATTAGAGGATATCGAGAGCGAAGACTCCAATATTTCTAATTTTGATGAGGATGAGTGTTTCGACCCAGGAGGCGATATTGATAAGATCGATGCTTTTCTAGCTATTTCTACGGATATTGTGGAAGGTTATATTGACTCGGAGGGAGACGTTTTCTATCTTGAGAGTTTACTTATTAATAACACCACCCATAATCTCTCCCTCGAGGTGTTTTTCGATCATGAACTAAAATGCTTAAAGGATGATTCTGATTTTGAGAATTTGACGAGTATGATCAAAAATTTTGACCTCGGCATCTCCGTTTTTCATTTTTCTTCTCTTAAGCCAGTGGCATTTGAAAGTCAAATGGAAGTTTGCTCTTCCGCTTGTTCCATCCCCATGGACAACTAAATGCGGGGATCGAGTCAAGCTATGTGACTCGGTTACCAAAAACAAAGCGCTTCATGGGAGGCACCCCATGCTTATCCTTTTTCTTTCTTATTTCTAATGTGATGTGAGGAGGCTTGTACTCTTCCAATTCTTGTTGTTTGTGCTTGTGATTGTTTGTAGGATTGACCCAAAATTTTTGAAGACTCTCGTGTTCGGTGTTTTGTCCCGGTCCACTCGAGCTTCCTAGCCTTTGCTTGCCATTAGTTTGGGGAAATCTGATATCCTAGATTATTATCGACTAACATCTATCTTTTAGCATACTTCATAAACGGCTTAGGATTTTTGTGATACCTTTTCCATGCTCGGATTATGCATTCGACTTTTTGAGTTCTAGTATGGGGTTATAAGCCTTAGACTAGGAAACATTGAGGACAATGTTTAGTTTTAGTATGGGGTGGTATATCTTCGATATGATCTTACCTACCTTTTGCTCGTTGTTCTCACGTACCCCGTTTTCCCGCAAAAATTTTAAAATTTTATATGTAAAAATTTAAAAGTTCAGTTAAAAAAAATAGAAAATGATAGTTGAAAAAAATAAAGTTGATAAAAAATAAGTGTTTAGACACGAATGTAGGCTTTCCGTTGGTAAGAACAAAAGTAAATTTTGACCCGACCGGTTTTATATCTTAGCTTTCTCCTTAACGTAAATAGATTGAAATTTGCTAATCTTTTATACAAGGAGCTATAAAAAGCAAGTTTGGCTTGAAAAAGTCAAGATTTTGCAAGTTCCCATAACTCATTTTAAATATGCAAAGATCGATTTATTTGGCTAAGCATTCACGAGTTTCTTTCTTAGAAATTTTAAATTGTGAAGAACAAGAGATGATAGAGTAGAATATAAGTTTTGATGCTAAACATGGAATAGTTGGATTTCTTTAAGGCTCATAAGTGTTAATTGTGGCTTTTTCTCCCATTAGCTTGTTTCACCTTTATATATAAATGTTTAATAAATAGAGTTGTGCGGTTTTTTGGTTAATAATTAGTTCATAGAAGTTTTCTTTAGTTCCTTTGTGATTAAGATAAGTATACATCAGGAATACTTAATTTTCCATACTATATGTATCACAAGAATAAATATTTTTGCCATTCCCTTAAAGAAGCCGTAGGGTATATGGGGTAAGTAGATTTACTATGTAAAATTAAGCCTTATTCATTCCTTAGAGAGCCTAAGGGTATTTGGAATGGATATTTTTGCTTAATTTTGTCTTGTTTGTTACCTTAAATAGCCTTAGGGATATGGTGGAAATAAGATTGGTTCCATTTATGTCTTAAAGAGCTAAGGGTATAATGACATGAATGGGCCATGCTTAAAGTAACTAATAAATGCCAATTTTTGGTCGCTCGATGTGAGGACTTCATTTTGATGACATTTGTTCTTTTGAAAGGGTAGAACTAATTATTGAATCTTAACCGTTACCCTTTTATTTTAAAATTAAGAAGGTATCGAAATAAATTTAAAGAGCCTTGGAGTATATGAATTAAATAAAATATTAAGACACAAATTAGGAATAAAGGGAGGAGAAGTAATACAAATTAGCTTTTATGAGTAGTGTTAGCATATAGCTTGTATTTTACAATGATCTTATTTTTAAGCTTGGCTTGGAGAAGTAAAAGTCGGGGACGATAAATTTATCCATTTTGGACACTTTTTGTGCTTTTTGTTTCGTGATCCTAAAAGTTATCAATGAATAATGAAAGCAATGCATTATGACACACATGAATAAGTTGTAAGTTGGAAATTATGAAAAAATATAAAATGGAAAAAAAAAACTTGAAAAATGGGGCGGGAAAGGAAAACGGGGTGTTTTTAAACTTGTGATTTCTTAACTCTCCCCACAAAAGACTTTGCTACTTTTCAAAGGATTAGTTTAGGGAGGTTTTGGAGTATTTGGTTTTAGAGCATATAACATTGCGTGAGGACACGACAATCACTTAGTTTGGGGAATTTTGATATGTGAGAAATCACATATCCGTTTTATATAAAAAATATGACCCTTAAAAGATGAAAAATGAATGTATTATGCTTGTATATTGTATATTTTGTCTTTTATGATGTGTAGGTATGGATATTACAAGAATCACATGAAAAGAGCCAAAAAAATGCGACAAAAAACAAACACGAGGAACGAGTAAGAGTACACAAGTGTCGGTGTTTTGATCAGTTGAGTCTAGCAAAAGTCAACAAAAGTCAACCATGGTCAACTCATGTGAAGACAAACCCTTGAAATTACCAAAAAGACCTTGAATGATAAATCATTTCACCAAAAGTCCCGAATCCAATAACAGCGTTAGTCCTTAAAACATCAAAAGGACTAACAGTCGTTAATTTTTACACTACAAACCAAATGATTGTTAAGCTAACACTTAACAACTATTAAGTGTTATTTAACACTTTCATAAATCCCTCACTTGGCCCATAAACCTTTTCCCTGAGCCCAAACCCTTTTATATAAAAACAACCCAAGTCAACCTATTATCACCGGGTCAAACGAAATGAAAAGAGAAGGGCGGGAAAATGGTTTACTATTCACCCTCCGTCTCCAAAATTACCCTAGTACCAAATTATCCTCTTTAAATGAAATTAACTCTTCTAGAATCAATCATGACACACGCAATGACGTTTTGAGGGTTTGACAGCTTGGAAATCCATGTCAATGATTGGGAAATGGTGACATGGCAAAAAATAAAGGGCTGAGAACAATCTAAATAAGCACAAGAGCAAATGAAAGGCTAGGATGATGGCTAATAAACTCTCTCGCGCAACAAACACACCAAGGACCTAGATCTTTCCTTTGAAGGCTATAAAAGGAGGCCTCCTCTCACTCACACTGGACATCTAGAGTAGTATATTTAGTTTTAGCTTATTTTAGATTTAAGCAGCTTATTGTAATAATTAGCTTATTATAATTTCAGTTTTTCTTTAAACATTGTAACCTCATTTTCAATATTAATAAAATTTCATAGTTTACTTAACAATCATTTCCTTATTGTCTTACAAGCTTAAATATGATAGATCTTACTTAAATGATCTCTTCATAAGCTGTTGTCACTAGATAATCTAAGCTTATCAAAGCTTAATAGGTTTAAAATTGCCTCAAGCACTCAAATTCACCTCAAATTTATCACAGCTTATTTTTGGAAGGGAAGCCAGATTTGGATGGGCTTTTAGGACCTTACAAGCTTATCTTAGAGTTTTTTAAATAAAAGGGCTTGGAGGCTTGTTGAGTAGTCCTTCGAGCATTTATTATAGCCTTGTTGAGCAAAGGATTTGGTAGTCCTCATTTTACCTTTATAGCTTAATTTGCAAATTAGCTTATTTTCTGTTATGGCCCACCTTCCGCCTCTTTTGCCTGCCTGCTTTCTAACTCTCGCTTATTATTGCTTAATATAGTTGTTTAATACTTAATATAGTGAATCATTAGTTTAAATCTTAGTTTTCATGATTTTGATATATAAAACAATTAAAAAAACCAAAAATAGTAGGATCTTCGCCCCCTAATAGATATTGTTTTTGCTTATTTGCTTGTTGAAATATGCTTAATAGGTCTTCAATAAGCTGACTACTATCTGGTATTACTATTTTAAGCCTTAATTCTCAAAATTATAAGCTGAAAATGAGTTTAAGTGAATTAAATGGGTGTTTGGCTCAAGGTAGTACTAACTTGAGTTAGTACTGCCAAAGCATTTGGGTCTTTTGGTGGATTTGATACTCATTTTAAAGTTTATAAGGTTAGGATTTAAGGTTTTTGTAGGTTTAATTCAAGTTTGAATAAAGTTTGTGCGTAGTTGTTTGAATCTATGGTTATAAGTTTAGCTTCATATGCATTTTAAGCTCAAAATTGTTCTAGCTATTTTTATTGATCAAGTTGTTTATGTTTAGGTGTTTAAAAGTTGTAGAAACCAAGTCTTTAGGTCTACACTTGTTTTTTGTTTTGTCATATTTAGTTTAATTTGCTTCAGCATTTCAAAAAATAAGCATATAGGCTCTTGTTAATCAATAAGTAATGTAGGTTTAAGTTAGGGATATTAGGTCTTAAAAATTAGAGCACAAGTAGATTATAGGTCAAATTAGATAGGTTAGGGCTTATTTCAATTTAAATAGCTCATTTGAGTATCTGTTTCAGATCTGCAATTTTGTCCTTTGTCTTTTCATAAGAAATTTTTAAAACCAAAAAATAGCATTCTGCCTGAACTAATGTTTTCAATAAGATTTTTCCTAGTTTATTTGAATTTCAAAATACTTTTTGATTGAAGAATTAAGTAGTTTGTTGGATGGTGTTTTTAGTGGTATAAGTAATTAAGCTATAAGGTTCCTTTTCCTTGCTGAAAAATAAGCTCAAAGATGCCTAGTTGTCTGTTTTGAAGTGATCCGTCTCCGAACACGTATACGTAAATATATAGTATAAGGAATAGGTCAATTATAGGTATAGTATAAAAGTATTTCGTCGTGTTCAAGAAAACAAACTTTTAACCACAGTTGTCTCAAAAAACCTCCCGGGGCGTTTTACTCGACGAAGTTAAGACATTGAGAATCGGTGAGTCCGTAAATCGCGTGGGTTTTGAATGGTTTTAAAGATTTTTGATTTGGTTATCTAAGTCCTAATAAATAAAAAATAACAAGTAAATAAATGCACGAAAACAAGTAAGCAAGTAACGATGATGAAAGCATAAAGATGTTAACGGGAAATAAAGAAAACGCGACAATTAAAACTCAGATTATCAAAAATTAAACCTAAAATGATTTTTCTAAACTTTTTCTAATCCTAGTTTTAATTGTAATAAAAGAACAAAGGAAATCCTTAACGAGGAGAACAATTAAATGTTAAGAAACAACGGAAAACGAGAACGGGGGTCAAATCTCATTCTTTAAAAGGGAATTCTAAATTTTTTAACAATCGAAAGTAATTTAATCCTAAGCCTAAAATATGATAAAAGAAAATTTTATAAAAAAGAATTTTATTTTTTTGATTATTTTTCTTTTTTTTATGAGTTTTTCAAGTTTTTAACAAAATTAATTCAAGAAAAATATAAAACTTTGAAGTAAAAATCTAAGAAAAATTACAAAAATAGCTTGAAATGTAAAGAATGCAAGAAAAATAAAAACGCTAAAATTGCTTAACCAAATAAGCCGGGAAAAAGCATATAAGCGCACGAAGTGCTTATTTAAAAAAAGAGTTCCAAAAGATGTTAAAAATATTTAAAGGTGCACCTTAGCATGTTAAAGTCCCTAAGGGCGTAGTGCGTGAGGTGTATGTGTGTGGGATTGTGTGTGTAAAGCAAGGGGTCATAGTTCGAAACACTGTCCTGGCCTTTTGTTTTTAGTTTTTTTAATTTCCAAAATTTTCCATATAAAGTTGTTAGCACAGCTAAAAAAAAATAAGCAAAATTTTAAAAGAAGCTTTTTTGAAACTACTTAAATAAGCTGGAAGTGGCATATTAAAACAGACAAAACAAACTTAAACTATTTTTGGTTATTTTTCAAAACTTAAGTAACTAAACAGCTGAATTAGCTAAGCTATGAATAAAAAATAAGTACTACTACCTGAAGCTACCTAATAAGCAAACTCTAAACTAGGAAAAGGAGCAAGGCCTTAAGCTGATTTAGTTCAATAAGCACTTAAGACAAACTAATGTCCAAACAGAACGCTAGCTACTTTTTAGCTTAATTTTTTAAAGCCAACCAAACAAAAACCTTGTGGTCTTTTTGACTTGAAAATCTAAAAGGTTGGCAATAAGCTATCTTAAAATACTCTTGAAAAATACTTTGAAATTTAAACAAGCTTATGGAAAGAGCAATTTGAAAAACTGTTGTTTGGCTCATTTGAATTGCTGAGTTCTCTTTTTATTTTGAAAAGACAAATTGCAAATTTTAAGCTTAAAAACAGATGGCTAAATGAAATTTTAAGAACAAAATAAGCTGACCTTTTTGCTGAAACATGGTTATAGAAGAGGCACCATTGACAAGACTCTCTTTCTTAAGAAGCACAAAAGAGATATCATATTGGTACAAGTTTATGTGGATGACATCATCTTTGGATCTACAAAGAAGGCCTGGTGTGATGAATTTGAGGCCTTAATGAAGGGAAAATTTGAAATGAGTGCTATGGGAGAACTTACTTTCTTCCTAGGATTACAAGTTCAGCAAAGACCTGATGGAATTTTTATCAGCCAAGACAAGTATGTACAAGATATCATGAAGAAGTTTGATTTGGAGAGTGTCAGGACTGCCACTACACCCTATGAAGTTCCAAAGCCTAAGTCCAAGAATGAACCTGATAGTCCTGTAAATGTACATTTGTACAAATCCATGATAGGTTCACTACTGTACTTGACTGCTTCAAGGCCTGATATAATGTTTGCAGTCAGTGCTTGCTTAAGGAATCAAGTCACTCCTACTACTTCCAATTTGGAAGCAGTGAAGAAGATTTTCAAGTATCTTAAAGGCCAACCTAAGTTGGGCTTATGGTACCATAGAGAGTCACCTTTTGTGCTTGAAGCTTATAGTGACAGTGATTATGCTGGGGCAAACAAGGATAGGAAATCCACAACTGGTGGATGTCAGTTTCTGGGTAGGAGGTTGATCTCATGGCAATGCAAGAAGCAAACAATTGTGGCTACCTCTTCCACTGAAGCTGAGTATGTTGCTGCTGCTAACTGTTGTGGTCAGGTACTCTGGATACAAAATCAGTTGTTAGATTATGGGTATAACTTTATGAATACTAAAATCTTTATTGATAACCAAAGTACCATTTGCATAGTTAAAACCCCAGTTTTTCACCAACGGACTAAGCACATAGAAATTAGGCACCATTTCATAAGAGATGCTAATGAAAAGAAACTTATTCAAGTGCTTAAAATACATACTGATGATAATGTGGCTGATTTGTTAACCAAGGCATTTGATGGACCTAGGTTTACTCATCTTGTGGTTAACATTGGGATGCTCAATCTATAGATACTATGATTGAGGGGAGGATTTGAGTCCAAGGGGAGGATTGTTGTTGTAAAATTTTCTAAAAAGTTGGGTTTTAAATTTTTTTTACCACTTAGTTTTTCTTGCTACACTATGTTTCTCCTAGTAGTTGTATTTTTCTCTTGGTAGTTTTAACTTTTTCTACTGGTAGTTTTAGTTCCTCTTGCTTGTCTGTAATTAGTTCATTCTGATAGTTAATTTTCCTTTCCATTTTATTGTATATGTTTTGTGTGTATTGGCCTCACCTTTTGCAGACTAATGGTTCAAGAGGGTGGATTAGTGATTTTCTAGTGTTCTACATGGACCAGGTGGCCTTATTTTGATGAAAAAGAGTTCATACTGGTAGTTCAAGTGTTCCCTCTGGTGTTACCAGAGTTCCTACTGGTAGTTTCCATTTTTCCTACTGGTTGACCACTTCCTACTGGTAATGTTAATTTTCCTTCTGGTTGACTTTTCTTTGTGCTGGTTATGTCTGTTCGTGCTGGTAGATTCAATTGAGTTTAATCTTAATTAAAAGTTACCATTGAAACATTGTTGGCATTTAATTCAAAGGGTTTCCTACTTAAATGGACAATTACTATTTTCTCACACTTTACAAAGCTGCTTTTTCATTAAAACCCTAATTTCCAAACGGTCCAACAGACATTGAGATCATTCCTCTAAATAAATTCAATTACTACTCTCTACCAGTATCAACTACTCATTGCGATCCACAACCAGCACAAAATCTCAACCATATTTCAACATCATCGATGGCCACCCTAAGATACAGGGACGAACACAACAAAGTGGGTTACTTGCAAAAACCCAAAGGCAGTGATGATTATCATCAGGTTCTTGACTTCTTGAGCACTTCTTACATAAGGTTTGCTCTCACTCATAACCCCACCATCTTTGACTCTTTAGTCAAACAATTCTGGTCTACGGCTATACTCAGGTCTCCTGAGTTAGGCCCTCCAGCTATCCTAGCTACCATTGATGCGACTCCCTACACAATTACTGAGGACTCGGTAAGGGGTCAACTTCAATTAGCTAATGATGGTGGTATTGATGATTTACCCATTGCGGACATATACTCTGGAATGGATAATCTTGGATATGTCACTGAAGGAAAGTTAACCTTTTACAAGAATAAGTTTTCACCTCAATGGAGGTTTTTGGTTCACACCATTCTTCACTGTCTCAGTACCAAGTCTGGTAGTTGGGATCAATTTGGTAGCCCAATTGTTGTTGCTCTTATTTGTCTATTTGATAGGAGGAAATTTAACTGGTCTAGTTACATTTTTAAGGGGATGGTTAGTAACATAGGCAATGCTAAAAAGTTTTTTTATGTATCTAGTTTCTTCAAACCATTTTGGCTATAGAAACTAGTAATACAACACCATACAAAGTGTTCAAGCTATCTAGTAAACTTTTTGCTAATATGAAGCTCAACTTTGCGGGGCAACCTATGCCACTTTTAGATGATATGCTTTCTCAAGCAGGTGAAGGTGCAGGGGTAGTTGCACCAACTGTCCCACAAATCATTCCTGAGCCTATTCCTGAGCCTATGCCTGAGACTGACCAACCTCAAGACCATTTGACTGCACCCCCAAGATAACAAACTTCTGACCCTATTGCTCCAGTCTTTGAACATGGTCAAAGTTCAGACCCAGATATTGCTTCTTTTTCACAAGCCCAAGAGACTAATGATGCACCTTTCAATTCCACCAATCGTGGATGATGAACCTTTAGGAGGTTCTTTCCATGCATTTCCACCAAGGTCCACTCAAGCTTCCCCTGCAGGTCACACTTCAGGAGGTGCAGAGGATCCTATTACTCTAACTGCTTTGTCCTCTGTAGTTTCTACTCTTGTGTAGAAAGTACATTCTTTGGAAACTGAGCTCAAGGCACACAAGAAGCTATTTAAGGATGTGGTGGGAAAGTTGGTCAAACAAGTCAAAGCAATGGAAGTGAAACTCAAGATAAAGAAAAGGAAGGTGGTTGTGAGTGATTCTGACAAAGAAGATGGAGGAGAGCAAGATGTGGATCTGGATGCTCTACATGCATTGGCTAATGCAGTTGTGACTGTTGATTCCACTAAATCTCCTGGTGGTGCTTCTATTAATCCTGCTGCTTGTTCTTATGATCCTACTAGTGATGTTCCTACTACTGATGTTCCTACTGATGTTCCTTCTGGTGTTGCTCCTCCTGGTCCTTCAACCGTTTCTCCTGGTAGCACAACTGTTCCTACCAGTAGTTCTGTTCCTGCTGCTGAAACAATTTCTGCTAGGAGTGGTACTACAACTGCTACTCCTTCATCACCTGTCAGAGATGCCAGAAAGGGAAAAGGTGTTGCTATTGAAGAACCTACTACAACTCAAGATAAGACTTTTAGGCAATTGGAAGAAGAAAGACTAGGTTGGGAGGCTGCTCAGAGATTACAAGCTCAAGAACTAGCAGATTTGGAAAAGCAAAGAGCTGAATCTCTTATGAAGGATGCTAATTTAGCTAGGCAGATGTCTCAAGACTTTGAGATGACTGAAGACCAAAGAAAGAGACAGCAAGAGGTTCTTGCATCTGCTGCAAACTACTCAGATGCTGCTTGGGATATAATTTTGGCTCGTCTTCAAGCAAATCCAAACTTATCTTCCACAATTTTCGAGGTAGATTTTACTGATGATGATTTTACAGCCAAGATGGTTGCTTTGGTCAATTCTCGAAGAAAAGAACTTGCTGAACAACGGGCTCAAGAACGGAGGGGTAGGCCTATGACACCAGCTCAGCTCAGGCAATATATGCGAACTTATGTGAAGAATCAAGGTCCTGCTGTATACACTACTGGTTTGACTATGGCTCAAGTTCGAAAACTCTCTCCTGAACAGCTTCAAGAAGAGTTTGATAAGATTCAAAGAGCTGTTGCATTCACAAGGGGTCTGAAAAGAGATGGTAGTCCAATGACTATTGCCTTTTCAAAGAATCTCAAGACTAGTGATGTTGAAGTAGACGTTGAAACTCCTTCTCACGGTGTTCCACAGGAAGTATAAGTTGAAGCTCCTTCTCAAGATGTTTCACGAGAGAAAGTTGATGCTCCTTCTCATTCTCAGAATATTCCAGAAGCTCAAGTTAAAGTTCCTTCTCAGGAAGCTACAGTAGAGGATGTTGAAGTTCCTTCTAACATTGCTTCTAAAGCACAACAAACTGCCTCCTCACTCAAGAAGGTTGGTACCAAGAAGAAGCTATTAGGCAGAAAAGGTGTTCATACTTCTCAATCTACCATTCCAATTGAAGAAGGAGATCCTGACACTGAACACAAATTATGCATTAAGTATGCTTTTGATGAGGATTTTGCTTCTGATTCTATTCTTTGGTCTGCTTTTGCTAGTTTGGAGGTGATCTCTATTCCTCTGGGAGAAATTAATGCTCTTTATATGATGGATCAGTCTACCAAACATTTTACCACTCTAAGGGAGATCCTTTATATGGTGGATAGAGAGGATCTATTGAAGTTATATGGATTGGTGGTCAAGTACTATGAAAACCATCCTGTTGCTGGTGCTGGATTGGTGTTATGAGGTGATCTTCAGGTGTTGATGGATTCTCAAGCAGGTGGTAAGGATTCTTTGGTTTGGAATCATCAATCTCATTGGCAGATTTGAAGTTGGAGGCTGTATACTCTTTCCAATGTTCATGTCTTGGAAACTGTTTCTAGAGAGGTGTTGTACATGTTTTTAGATGTATCTTATCCTCTCTCAGTGAAGCTCATGGAAAGGATGCTAAAGCACAAGTTGGAGATTGACAAGGATGTTGTGGGCAATGACATGACTACTGCTGAGCAATTGATTCGGTTCATCAAGAATCAAATTGTTGCTGCCCAAGTTTCTCCTGTTTGATCATGGTACTCTGTAACTCTATTGTATATATTCTACCTTTTTGCTGTGTCCAAACTGTCTTTTGATATATAACTCTCTTTTGTGTAGTTTGTCTTAAATGGTTTTCACTTTTTGTTTTAGTAACAAGTGTTTTGTTAAAAGGATTTTGGCAACTGACAAGCTTTTGCAAACTGTTCAAATAAGTTTTGAGTCTTTGGTGTGCAAAGTTGTTTTTGTTTCAGGCACACATGGTCTATAAAGTAAACTATTTTCAGGGTTTGGGTGTTGGTTAACCATCACATAACAAATGGTGTTCAACTCACCATGTCTCACAGATAAGAAAGAGTTGATTCACCATTAGGTTACGGCTCTGGTGTGACTCTCAAATCCGTTGATAGCTTTAATAGTTTGCTCAAAACTATAGGGTCTTTAACTCACCCATGCTTCATTTGCTGAGAGTTAAATGGTTCTCAATTACCAGGCCTCTCGGGCTAGAATTAATCAAACTAAGGTTTCAATTCCCAGGTCTTTTAGGCTAGAATGAATTGATATGGTTGTAATGGTTTGCTTAAAACCATAGGGTCACTCAACTGGCCAATGTTTGAAGTACCAATTAGTTGAGATGGTTTGCAATCCACCATGGGAGCAACCCTTTCTGGGTCCCAAGGATTGCCTAGCCCATAAGCAAATGGCTATGTGGTAAAGGCTAATAAAATCCATTTATGGCTGTGATGATTTACCAAAAATCATTAGGGTATTCCAATTCACCAATGATTCATGTTCTAAGAGTTGGAATGGTTCCTAATTCACCAAGGTGATGTCATGATTCCACCAAAGGGTTAGCTAGCCCAGGAGTTCATGGCTACTTGGTAAAGGCTTCATAAATCCATTACATTTCTTAGATTCACCTCTCCCCGGAGTTAACACACCATAGGATGTGATGAGAATAGTCTGTAACCCTGAATTGATGTACCTAATTGTCATTGTTGCTGAGGTGGTTACATATGAAGACTAATCTGCTTGCCAAATAGACATTCAGCTGATATGTGCAGAAGTATTCAAGTGTTCTTATCAAGATTCATGCAGATTAGAGTTGCTGTTTACACGGTTTAAAGATGTTGCTGTTCAATCCTCAAGAGTCCACTGCAAGATCTATCTAGAAACTTGAAGTTAACTACGTCAAATTCAAGTTTAGTGGAGGATTGTTAGGAATATTGTAATAGTTAGTTACTACTAGTAGGTATGTAGTTCCTGCTGGTAGAGTATAAGTTCTTACTGGTAGGTATGTAGTTCCTACTGGTAAGGATAACTTCATAGTTAGTACTGGCAGACCAAATATGGTTCTTGCTGGTAGAATAATAGTTAGTCCTAGTAGTATTATATTTGGTCCGGGTTAGTAGTATAGTTAGTTAGTGATAAGGATATGCTTGAGCTATCTTAGGAAATGATAGTGCATATCTCTTTGACACATTTTGTGTAACAGGCGGTTAGGGTTTCAGTAGTATATAAGAAACCCAACCCACGGCCATAGACAGCAACGAATCCGAAAAACACAATTCTCTTTGTTAATTAATAGAAATCCATAGAAGGATCTTTTAGTTTAATAGTCTTGTTCTTCTTATAGGCTTTGTCTAATTTCCGCATAGACATTAGCTTTGTTTAGCAAGAGTCTCTCTTGTGATTAGCTTGTGATTACATAGGTTAATCACCACCTTAACAGGCAGTAAAGATCTATCTAGAGTGGGATCATACAGGTTCCATGTGGTTGCTAACACAGTTTGGAGGGGCAACTTGATTCTAAGTACTTGTTGTCGCACAAACATTCGATTGATTGTTACCGGTATTAGGACAATTATACCAAGCATGAGCACTACCACAAGTAACACAAGATTCCTCAACTGCTTTAACCGTAGCGGGAGTGACAACTTTCTTAGAGATAATTTCAACTAAGGTTGAAATTTGGTCCGCAAGCTTATCAATTCTCTCATCCGTTTTACTAAAACTTTCCCTAGAATTTGTATTCATCCTAGAAACATTCGATTTGTTTCGTGAATAACAAACTTTCGATTTGTTCTCAATTATGTTCAAGGCCTCTCTGGTAGTCTTACTCAAAAGATTTCCACCCGTCGCGGAATTTAATGAGTCTTGATCATTATCATTTAAACCGTTATAGAAAGTATCTATTTGAGTTAACTCCGTAAATCCATGGTGGGGACAAGCTCTAAGCATTTCCTTAAATCGTTCCCATGCTTCACTAAAGGTCTCCTCGAATTTTTGGGTAAAACAAGAGATTTCATTCTTTAAGTGAGTGGTCTTTGAGGGAGGGAAAAATTGATTCACGAATTTGGTTACGAGATCTTCCCAAGTCAAGATAGAATTAGGAGGTTCTTTATCGTACCAAACTCTAGCGGCTCCCTCGAGCGAATATGGAAACATCATAAGTTTAATAACATCATTCGGCACATCCCTAAACTTCAAAGTCGAGGTAATCCTTTTGAAATTGTTAATATGAGTATGGGGGGTTTCCCTCTCGAAACCATGAAACGGGTTAGCTTGAACTAGTTGAAGCAATTTCGTCTTAATCTCAAAATGATCCGCATTAATTTTTGGTATAACGATAGCTTCTTCATACCTTTCCGTGGGTGCTCGGAGTAGCTCTTCCATTGTTCGTTCCGCCATTGGTGCAACTTCAACGATAGTACGAAGCTCGGGTTCCACTACGTTTGGAGCACGTCTTATATTTCGACGTCTCAAAATGGTTATGGTTGAATTATTTGGAAAATTGGAATTTCTAATGCGCATGCACTAAACAAACAAACGAGGTGAGAAAAAATATACAAAAAAATATTTTTGTTTAATAATCTTCTACATATTCTCTAGTAAGAGAATATATACACAAAAATTGATTCACAAATTCTCTAGTAAGAGAATTAAATTGATTGTGTATTTTAGTATTTAAGAGAACACAATAAAAAATCGAAAAATCTGAAAGAGCAAATATTTTTATATTTTTTTTATTTAATAATCTTCTACATATAATAAAAAGAAAAAGAAAAATATTTTTTACTTTTTATTTTGTTTTGTCCAAATACGTAACTTTCGAAGACGAAAGGTTCTCCAAATCACGATCGACAAATTCAAACGAGAGAATCTTTAACACAATTCCCCGGCAACGGCGCCAAAAATTTGATACGGTTCAAATAGTATACGTATAATATAAAAGTATTGAAATTCCAAAATTACCCTTGAGGACAAAAGTAATAAGGAAAATTCACACAAAAATATCGTACGTTAACCGGTAAGTGTTCACCGGGTCGTTTATACCCCAAGAATTATGAAATGAGACTCCGTTTTTATTTGGACAATGATTTGAATTGGTTTCAAAGATTTTGAATTGATTATCTATTTCTACAATTTAAAACACATAAAACATATAAAAGAAGGTAAATAACTAAGCAAGTAAACAATTAAAACCTAAAAACATTAACCGGAATAAAGAAAAATCAAATTAAAGATCTACAATAATTACTAACTTGTAAGAAAAAGCTAAGGAAATCCTAAACCGAGAGTGCTTAAGGTTAAAAACGAAGAAAACGAGAACGGGGATCAAATCCCGTTCTTTAAAAAGTGAAATTCTAAATTTTAACCATACGAAAGTATATTTAAATCCTAAGCCTAAAATATGATAAAAGAAAATTTTATAAAAAAGAATTTAATTTTTTTGATATTTTTCTATTTTTTATGATTTTTTAAAGTTTTTAATAAAAATAAATGATTAAAAATACTAAACTTTGAATTAAAAATTTAAGAAAATTACTGAAAGTGTAAAACAATATGACTGATTTGATAAAAATATAAACTAAAAATAAGCTAGCCAAATAAGCCCCTAAAATCCCTTAATAAGCTTCGGCATAATTAAAAAAAAGAAAAATGAAAATGTGTATTAAAGACTAATGTAGGGCTATCATAATTGATAGCCCTACTGGTGCTGGTGGTTAGTGTGTGTGGATTGTGGGACGAGTGTTTGTTAAAGGTTAGGTCATGGGTTCGAATCCCATGGCCTAGCTTTTTTGCATATTTTTTTTTCAAAATTTTTTACACACACTTGAAAAACAAATTAAAATAAGCAAAATTTACAAAAGAAACTTTTTATGAAAACAGCTAAATAAGCTGGAAAAAGCTTAAAAGGTGACACATTAGTCTAAAAGTGATTTTGAGCTTTTTATCTAAACTAGATTAGCTAGAAACTAAAAATAAGCTGAAAACAAAAATACTTAAGCTATCAATACCCTATAACTAACCTAATAAGCAAAGTTAAGCAAGAAATAAGCTAAAAGAACAAGCCATAAGTTAAAAAATCCAATTAAGCACTTATCCTAAAACTGCAAACCAAACAGTCCAAACAAGCAACTTTGAGCTTATTTATAAGCATGTAAACAAAACCTTATGGCTTATTGACTTATATCACTAGAAAGATTGACCCATAAGCTACTTAAAACTACTTTTGAAAAGTATTTTAAAAATCAAGTAAGCTATAAAAAGCTAATTTGAAAACTGCTGATTGACTCAGTATGAGCTGAGTGTTTGAAAAGACAAAGTGCTAATTTCAGACCTAAAAACAGATAAGCTATCAAGCAAATTTCTACAAAATAAGCTTAAACTGATTTAGAGTGACCTATAAGCTATTTGTATACTAAATTTGAAAACCTAACAACTACTTTTACCTACTGAATTTTAAGATTGAAAAAGGTCATAAAGGTTGTTTTGACTACTGATCTATTTGTCACAATATGAACCAAATCATAAAACCTCAAGTTGCAGGCTTACAACTTTGTATTCTACACATTTAAAACACCAAACTGAATTCAAAATGATTAACTTAAATAACTAGAACATGATTAATCTTAAAATGCATATGAAACTGACTTATGCTCACAGATTTTAACTACCAACTCACAAACCTATAGAAAACTTGATTTTATTCAACAAATACCTTAAAACTAGATCTAAAACTGAAATATAAAAGATCAAAATTTATTAAAGTGGCAAGAACCACTACCAGTACTAACTTGTGGTTAGTACTGGTCTTGACCCAAACACCCCTTTAGGAATTTTAACCTCCTATTAAGCTTAATAAATTGATAATTAAGGATTAACATTCTAATACCAGATATAAACAAGCTTATAACAATCCTAAATAACAGATTTAAACAACTAAATGGGCAGAATTTATAATCTATAAGCTAATGCTACTATTTTTGGAATTTTCACTGTTTTTATAACTAACACATGTAAACTTGAATTTTATGCTAACAATAAGACTAATTAATCAACAAACATCAATTATAAGCATATATAAGCTACTCTAAGCAGTAATAAGCAAAAAATTAGCAAGATTAAGCTAAGTAAAACAGATTTAAGCTATATAGAGGAAAAGAAAGAACTCACAACAGCCTTTGCTTAAACATGGCTATGAAATTCTCCAAGAGCTGATCAACAAAGCTCCAGCTTATCTAATGATAAGCTGGTAAGGTCCTGGAAACCCTTCCATTACTGGTTTCCATTCCATATTAAAGCTGAGGTTAATTTGGGGTGAAATTTGAGTGTAAATAAGCTCAGTTAAGCTTTGAGAGCTTAACTGAGAGTTTAGTAAGCTTATGAATGAATTTGAGAGCTTATTGAGCTTTAACAGAATATAAAAGAGCTTTTAAACCATTATGCATTTAAGTAAACAAGAATTAACAAGTAAACAATATGAAGACTAAACTTTTATTGATATTTAAAACTGATTACAAGCTTAAAAGAAGAAAATTACATTTAAATTGAAAGACAATAAGCTAAAATTACATAAAATAAGCTATTCTAAAAACTATGAACTAGATGACTGTGAGTGAGAGGTGAGCTCCTTATATAGGGCAAGAGTGAAGTATCTAGGTCTTTTACACGCTCCTTGGCAGCTTTGATCTTGACCCTTAATCACTAACTGAATTTCTGATCTTAAATTGTGGTCTTTGGATGAGAATGTGAGCATACGGATTACCAGCGTGGCAATCCCACATCTTTGGATCATGTACTTCTTTTGCATTGATTTCAGTGTAAAAACCCCTTTTTGTGTGTTTGTTTGGAGTACACGTGCCATCCCTTGTTGTCAGCTTAACCAATCACGAGCCTTTGAGTGACGTTTTGCTTTGCGAAGTTGGAGCATAGTACTAGCATCTTAGTTGCTACGTCAATCGAGTGAAGGGAGGAGTTAATTTCATTTTAATTGGGTTAATTTAAGAAGGGTGAATTGGGAGAGACAATGAATAGTAAAAATTGATTTTCCCACCCCCAATTCCTTTGATATGTTTGACTGAGTAATTTTGAGGGTTGACTTGGGCTCGGTTAATAATCAAAAGGGTATTGGGCCAAGGATTATTATTTTGGGCTGGGAAATAGTTAAAGGTTTTTAGTGTTTATAAACACTTAACGACCGTTAGTCCTCAATTAACAAAGGACTAACGGTGTTATAGATTTAAGGACTTATGATGAAAATGATTTAACATTAAGGGCTAATTTGGTATTTTGAAGGTTTTGTCAACTTGTGGGTTGACCAATGTTGACCTTTGGTTGACTTTTGTTGACCTTGATTGATACTTTCCCGTCTCTTGTGTACTCTTTCTGCTCCCATGTCCATTTTTGTCCGGTTTTGGCTCTTTTCTTGTGATATTTGCAATATCCGTACCTACACATTCACAAAAGACAAAATACACATATACAAGTATAATTATGCACATTTTCATCTTTTTAGGGTTTGTTTTGATACAAAAAGGATATGTGATTTCTCACATATCAATAACTATTTTTCAAAATTAAGAGTCTTTCATCGTTTATCCAATATTCGCGCGCGCATACTTCCTGATTCCTTATTTACTCCCTCAAGCATCACTACTAGTATTATATAAGGATATTTATATACATACTCTATTTGCTTTTCGATACCTTATGCCTACCTTTGAGTGTACCACTATTTATTTATATAAAAGTAATTTATATAAATGTTGACTATTTTTCGATTACTTATATCTACTTTCTGGAGTATCATTATATTTTTTTATAAATGTTATTTATATAAATACTAAACCTTCCTCAAGACATTTGTGAGATTGCACAATGGTCCCTAAACTTTTCCCAAGATATTGTGAGTGATACGATGGTTTTTAAAACTTTTTCATGACTACAAAATACCGTTTTAGATTAAATTGAAACTCATCACAGTTTATCGACCCTACTAGTTATCTTATTATCCGACTCCAAGTTTGAACACTCACCTCATACCTTTAAAACGTATACATCGTCACGTAATCAACTGCATAGAAACATGCCGGCTATTTGAAACGCGACAAGTAACTTGTCACCTCGTAACGTGCCATCTTGGAACACCTAATTTTGGAACACGGCTCAATAACGTCTTATTCTTTTTCTCTTTTCTCCTTGTGATCCTGGAGAATTGTTAATACAAATATTCGCGCAAAAACGATATTTATATTTAATGATCTTCATGTTTTGATAATAACAAATATCATGTCATACTACATAAAAGTTTACGTAAACAAGTTATTTAGTCGAAAGTTTACTTGACGACGACAAATCACATAAGGTATGAATATGGCATTATTAAACATAGTTAATGATCAAAGAAAAATATTATCATTTGCATAAACCTTTTCTAATCAAATGATTTAAGTTAACACATGATTAATTATAAGCTAGTTATATTAATCATGTAAGACAAAATAAGATTAACCATAAGTGGAAACAATCTTTCCAAATCTAGAAAATCTTTTCTTATTGGTGATAAAAAATATTTTGTTCTAGAAGAATCTAATAAACTAGTTTTCCTAAGTACAAAACAATATTTTGTATAGATTTGGGGTTAATCATAAAATGACAAATGTTGTCCCAGCTCCCCTAATGGATCCACCTAATACACTAGACGGATCCACCTATGGTGGATCCGTGGGTTGTAGCTCATAGCTGTCTGGGACATCATTTGAATTTCAATGGCTTGCCTATAAATAACAACCTTAAGCTTTCATTTGAAACAACTCTTGACAAATATTTTTCACACACATCTTTTATCTCTTATATTTTTTGATCATTATATTTGTTACATAATCCATTACAAGTGATCAACTCATTCCACTCTTTCGTGAAGAACACTTATGAAGACGTTAAGCTTCAAGTGTTAATAGTTTAGTTGTGTCATCACGATTGTGATAATCATTCATCTTGTATATCTTGTGTTGTGTGTTGTGCATATCATATGTGTATGATATGTTAGTATTTAGGCCATAAAATACATAGTGTGTTAGATTGGTTCTATCCCGAAGTAGAACTCGATATTTAGCTTAGTACCAAAAAAAGTGTAAGCGACGTGTACGGTTTTCTTCGCCTAAAGGGAGCTTGTTGACATAGTGAAGATAACTCTCAAGTTGGGTACTTAGGGAGTGGAGTAGGGCGAAGAGGAGCTTCGTAGCCGAACCACTATAAATCATTGTGTCATCGGTTTGATCTTTCTTATCTTTACTTGTTCATACTTCGTAGATTACTTATTTACTTATTGCATCGCTATCATATATACTTGTGTATATCTCTTGAGTTCACATAAGTCGACAATCTAAGTTTTATTTTAAAACGGTAAAAACTATTCAACCCCCCTTCTAGTTACAATTGGTATCAGAAGCCAAGGTCACCCAAAATCTTTAACGTATATTGTACATTAAAGCTTGAATCGATCTATGTATTCGGATAAATATCTAGATAGGCAATCTATGCAAAGACCACCACTTTTTGAAAGTGATCATTTTATATATTGGAAAAATAGATTTGAAACTTATGTGAAAGCAAAAGATTTAGATCTTTGGCATGTTATCTTGAATGGTGATTTTCCACAGCTTGCCAAAAATAAAGTTACCTAAATATTAGAGGTTGTTCCTTTTGAAGAACAGTCCGCGATCTTAAAAAGAAACTTGCTAAAAATAATGAAGCTAAAATGGTTCTTTATAATGCTTTACCTAAAAAGGAATACGAAAGAATTTTTATGTGTAAAACAGCTAAAGATATTTGGCAATCATTGTTAATCACACATCAAGGTAATATCCAAGTAAAGGATAATAAAATTGATCTTCTTGTTCAACAATATGAACAATTTACTATCCTTGGAGAAGAATCTATTGATAGCGGTTTTGCTAGATTTAACACTATTATTACTAATCTTAAAGCTCTTGATGAAGGTTTCTCTTGCAAGAACTATGTTAGGAAGTTTCTTAGGGCTCTACATCCTAAATGGATAGCAAAGGTCACATCGATTGAAGAATCAAAAGATTTATCATTACTAGCTCTAGACGAGCTTATCAGCAATCTAAAAGTACATGAAGTAGTCATATAAAAGGATTCCAAAATTTATAAAGGCAAAAAGGAAAGAGCTAAGTCTATTGCCTTGGAAGCTTAGAAAGAGTCTAGTGATGATGAATCTTTGACATCCAGAAGTGATGATAAAGAATATGATATGACCGTAAGGAGCTTTAAAAAGTTCTTTAAAAGAAAGGGTAAATTTTTTAGGCAACCAAGAGAAAAAAGAAGTCATTCCGACAAAGGGATGAGAAGAAAGGGAATAGTGACCGAAAATGCTTTAGATGCGGTGATCCAAATCATCTCATTGGTGATTGTCTAAAACCAACTCGCAACAAAGATCAAAAGGCCTTCATTGGAGATTCTTGGAGCGGTAGCGAAAATGACACCGAAAACAAAACTAACGATGAAACTTGTCTCATGGCTCAATCGTCAAATGAGGTAACTCTTAACTCTTCTTATTATAGTGATAACACATACTCTCTTGATAATAATACTATGCAAATAGAATACGATAGCTTATGTGAAATTAGCCTAAAAATCATTAACAAGAATAAAACTTTGAAAAATAAAAGAGATCTTTTAGAAAAGGAAGTTTTAGAATTAAACAAAAAAATTAAAAAACTAGAGAGAAGTAAAGAAATTGATATTGCGTGTAAGTCATGTCAAGAACTTAAATTGGAAAACGCTAAACTTAAGGAAACTCAAGTTAAGTTTGTAAAACTTGATGAAAGTGCTAATTCACTAAGAGAAATGTTAAATAATCAAAAGTCATCTAGTTGTAAAATAGGTCTAGGATTTGATAGTAATAAAGCGTCAACAAGCGAAACCAAACCTATGAGTTTTGTTGGATCGTCCGCTGAAAAAGCAAGGGATGGATCCATCATAAAGGCACACAGATCCACCATACCTGGATCTGTGAGTCGCAGGAGTGGTGAAAAATTGATAGAACACGTTTTTAGTCCACCTATGTCTTCTAGATCGGATTTTGTTATTACTAGAAAGAAAATAATACATAATAGAATTGATGAGTCAAAGAAACTATCTTTAAAACCATCACTTAAAAGCGGTATAGATTATGTCAAAACCAAGCCTAGATCGAAAACACCTCCGCCTAGGAGAAATATCTCTTCTCAACCAAGATACAACACACCTTAACCTAGAAGAAACTCTAGAGAACCAATTCATCAAAATTTCTATCTATGAATTGGAACAACCAACAAAGTCAAGGCTTTGTACATATGGGAAATTATATCCCATTTCAATATCCCAATCAATTACAACAAATGCAAGGGATGTACAACACTAACATTTTCGGACCCATGAGATACTGGGGACCAAACAATTGAATTTGTTTTTGCTGAATTAGGTATACTTGAGAACATGCTTGGAACCAGATGAATATATCAAAGATAGTAGTTGCTCCAAATATATGAACGGTACCAAAAGTCTATTCTCTACCTACAAAGCATACGACAGAGGTAATGTTGTCTTTGGAAGTAACTTAAAAGGAAAAATCATAGGCAAATGTACGATCTCAAATGACTCTCTTACTATATCTAATGTAGAACACGTAGATAACTTAACATTCAACTTACTTAGTGTTGGTCAAATTTGTGACAATAAGTGTCAAGTCTTATTCACGGAAGAAGGCAGTGAAATTATTAAAGATGGTAAAATCATGGGAAACAGAATTAGGAAAAATGGTCTATACGTTATGAAATTAGAAAATAAGTCTCAAGACAAATTATGTCTCACCACGGTAGTGGATAACTCTACCTTATGGCATAGAAGACTTGGTCACGCAAATATGCGATTAATTCAATCTTTTTCATCTAAAGAATTAGTTAGAAACTTACCTAAGCTAAAATATGATAAACATTTTTGTGATGTTTACAAAATTAGGAAGCAAGCTCATGCAAGTCATAAAGCTAAAAATATAGTCTCTACTAAAAGATGTTTAGAATTATTACAAATGGACTTATTTGGTTCGTCGTCAATTAAAAGCTATAGAGGTAATTTGTACACCTTAATAGTAGTAGATGATTATTCTAGGTATACATGGACTAGATTTCTAAAAACTAAAAATGAAGCCTTTGAGAAATTTGAAATATTAAGTAGGAAAATTCAAAACCAACTAGGAATTTGATAATGAAGTACAATTCGGAGCTTATTATGATGCACAAGGCATTACTAATAATTTCTCGGCTCCACGTACTCCACAATCAAATGGGGTAGTAGAAAGAAATAATAGAACCTTATAAGAGATGTCTAGGACTATGCTTAACGAACAATCCATTTCACAAAAATTTTGGTGTAATGCCGTTGATACATCAACTTATATACTAAATAAAATATTAATTCGACCAATGCTAGGAAAAACCCCTTATGAAATTGATGTGTCATTATGTGGTTGTAAATTATGATTCAAGTTTTAAATTTATATTTTGCCAACTTAACCAATAACAAAACTTTAACGGGCAGTGTACCCGGTCGGTGGTAGATTCGTAGTAAGTAGGGCGTCGATCACTAAGAGCGAGAAACACTTTCAATTTATTAATACTTTGGTTTTTCTAATCTAAGTTAGTCTAATCTATGCTAAACCTATGTTAATCCTAAATCTAATGGATAAGGGGGTTTTCAGCCTGAGAGAATGGCACGAATTTAGTGGTGACTAAAACCAATTCAAAACACTAAAACACACGCAAGCAAATTAACAGAAGATAAAAGAGCGGTCTAGCCAAATATAAGAAAACTGTATTAACCATTATTAATCCAATCAGAATATTGGTTTGTTTATTTAGTGTAATGATTACTTATCTCGAGGTGGTATATCATTCTTAAGACTTAGGTGGTACTTCTTCCTAAGACCTAGACACGTTGAACTCTGTCACAATTAAAAGCATTCGCATAAAGCATCCTTATTTGTTGATTATAATCTATCTTAGGGATTAAAGCAATGGTGATCTTGTTAAACCCTAGTTCATGGAGACTTTACCCACTTACTCTTTAACGGCTCTTTATATACTAGTAGTCTACTGTTCAAGTCCTTACCAATGGAATAAAAATGTACTCGTTGATACCAAGGTCACCTTATGGCTCAACTAAGCTCACTAAACTAAAAGCAAAAATAGGTCAATATTTGTGATCCTATGATTCTAGATATATAAATTGCAATATGAAGAGCTATCCCGGACTCTTAGCCTATGCCTAATAAACACCGAAGTTGTAGCGCATTAAATATGAAGGACTAGACACAATTGAATGATAGGTTGCATACTTAAGCACGTAAACAAGTATATTGATAAACATAAACAAGCAATCAACGATAAATTAAGAAATCGAGATAAATAAACCAAACATTAAGATCTTCATAATAATGGCTAATATCCAAAGGTATTAGCCTTCAAACGTCATAATTAATATAAAACTAATGATTTAGCCAAGGTAAACTAACTGAGTTAACGAATGATACCAAAAACTAAACGATTACAAGAGTACAAGAAATTACTCGTTGTCTCCTATAGAATTAATTGCGTTGCTTGACCTCTTCTGCTATTTTTCTCCTCTAAAAATCAACTTTTGTGATTTAGGTATCCAGAATATGATTTAGCACACTTAAAACTCATTTTTGAGTTTTCTATTTATAAGGTCTGGAAAAAGGTCGATACGGCGCATCGAAAGTCTTCAATACGACATATTGGGGATTTCTTAGAGTATGGACCACATTTGATATCTTCCAGAATATTTTATTTCCATATGGCTTGAATACGGCGTATTGGTCTTTCTGGATACGGCGTATTGGATCTTGTTTCCTTCGTGGTCTTTAGTGAAGTGTAGGCACAGATACGTCGTATCTTCCTTGATGGATACGGCGTATTGGTTGTGAGAATAGTAATATTCAAATATCTTTGTTTAAGCTCTAGAATGCGTGCCTTTTAGTTAACTTTCACCAAGCACTCCATAATTACTGCAATTCTCAAATACAAACAATTAAGTAACAATTCTTTGTAATAATTATACAAAATGGGTTATTTACATGGGATAAATGATGCTATAAAAGTGACATTATTTGATGCCATCAAATATCCCCCCACTTAAATCTTACTTGTCCTCATGTAGCCTTTAGAAGTTTATGAAAATGTATCCCTAAGGATTATTCTGTTTAAGCATTTATTTGATCTATTACAAGTATACAACCAAACACCGCACGAAATAGGAAGATGAAATCACTCAAATCACTCAACTAATCTATGTGGTAACATGTAACTAATTCACTCAATTGCTCGGTCCTGACGAGTATTGTATCATCGGCTTGGCAAGGATACACATCTCCACCACTAGAGTTAAGGAGTAACAAGTTTATAAAGGTAAAATAAGTTTTTTATTATAAGGCTTAGGGTTGATCATTCTACAATCTTTGACCAAAAGTACCACACCAACAAGGCAGCTAAAGCACACATACATGGCCGTAATGACAGAATAGACATGTGTGTTCGATCACATCCTCATTTGAGTTTAACCAAGGGTTAGGATGAAGAATGATATAGGGTAGGGATCTTCTAACTTTCACCAATAGTAATAAACCAACAAGGCAGCTGAGACATACATACATGGCCGTAACGACTATTTAGAGATGCATGCTCGATCACATCCTCATTCGCATAAAACCCATGGTTAATGATTAGGAAAGGGAATTAAATTGTTGTTAAATA